>JAKCPB010001795.1:0-121368 GCA_021442155.1 Cymbidium sinense | reverse complement strand
TCTCTTCCATTCTTCCTAGCTTTTGGCATCATATGTGAGGCAAAGAGCTTTCTTTTAAAGATGCATTTGGTTCCATTTTTCTTCATTTAGTTAACCCACCTTTGCTTAAGAGAGATTTGAGTAATTTGAGATCTATATGACTTGGAATGGCTCTCTCATATTTTGAAATTTTGTCTAGTAGCATCCGATCACAGAAGCCATTGACAGTTGCATAAATCAATATAGATTGGTTCTATAAAAGTGTGTAATCACTGAGGGACTAGAGGTTCTTTGCTCTAGGGCCACCGCAGGAATGATCCTGTTGTATATCACTTTTCTCATGCTTTTCTTTTTTATTTGTGCCACTAGGCTCACTTGATCGACTTGATTTCTTACACTCAAAATAAATAATGTCAATAACAACTTTTGAGTTAATTTTATCTTTATTCTCACCTTTCCATTTATTATTGTGCTTCTTCTTTTGTTTCCTTGAAAAGAATTAATTTTTGTCAAGAGAGACATATTATGGTCTTCTAAGTTTGTTGTCTCACTTTATTGAAAATTATTTATTTATGGGTGGGATTTTAATGTGATATATATATATATATATATATAAAGAGAGAGAGAGAGAGAGAGAGAGAGAGAGAGAGAGAATTCATGATAGATTGTGAGTGGGTAAGATAACATAATAGAAAGAATGTCATGACTATTCTAGATTAAGCTAATTTAGGCTAATTTAGAATATCACTTTACAAAATGAGTTTAAGGTAAGATAAATGCCTAAAAAAAATTATGGGTGGTTAGCTTAAAATTTATACTTGTGAGCTAAAGTAGATGGCTAGATATGGCAGAGTTTATGAGAGTATCGAAAGACAGAGGATAAAACTAGGGGTGAGCATTCGGTCGGTTCGGTTGAATTTTTTATTAAATTGAGCAAATCGAATCAAATAACTTAAAATAACTGAACCATCCAAATAACATATAAAACTGAACTATCCAAATCGAACTATAATTCAATTTATTCGGTTCCATTTTCGGTTAAATAAATAACATATAAAAATGATTTTTTTTTATTTTTTAATGAAGTAATTAATTAAAATACAATCTAATAAATTTTATTCATTAAAAATTTCTTAATCAACTAGAAATCTATAAACCTATACAATAATTAAGCATTTATAATCAAAATCACATATTTATATTTGACTTTTTAACTAATTTTAGTTTATTCTATTTACTTGGTTTAACCGATCTCTTTTAAAAAAATCAAACCAAAAATTGAATAACTAGGCATTTACAACCAAAAACCAAACTCTGAGATTTAAAATGGAACCAAACTGACCAAATAATGTTGGTTTGATTCAATTTTTCAGTTTGAACCAACTAGTGCACACCCCTAGATAAAATTAGGCCTTAGTCTTGACTAGTTTGGCTGATGGCTTTATGTAGAATTTATAATGTGAGGGTTGGGTTGGATGTTGGATGGTCTTAGAGGATGCTAGAAATGTAAAATGAGGCATGAAGAAATAATAGAAAAGGTTAGGAGAGTAGCAAATAAATATAAATAAAAAAATAACTACCTCATCTCACCAAAGAAAAGACAATTGAAGCTACCAAGCACTAACCCAAGTACAAAGTAATTCTCACATTAAATATTTATTCAATAAATAAAGTTATAAAATAATTTAGCCTATATTTATAGACATAATAACACTCTATATCTAAGACTTTGGAGGAAAATAAAGGAAATAAATGAAGAGAAAAGAGGATTTGTTGCCTCTTAATGAAGGAGTTCTAATAACTCATTTATAATACATTCTTCATGTCAAGGTTGGCCATATAATCTTTTAGATGAGAAATA
The DNA here is from genome assembly GCA_021442155.1 of Cymbidium sinense. NCBI lineage: Eukaryota > Viridiplantae > Streptophyta > Magnoliopsida > Asparagales > Orchidaceae > Cymbidium > Cymbidium sinense. The sequence continues at coordinate 119,528 of JAKCPB010001795.1, read as the reverse complement.
AAATATTAAAATATTAAAAAGATATTGCAACTATTGTGCCATCTTATCAATCTGCTCATCTTTCTACCTTAACTACTGTCAGAGGTGATGGGCTAATTCTGCAGTGTCTCTTTGATCAACCTCATCACCTTCCATGGCCTATTGCTCCCTAAGAAGAGAACCTCTAATATCAACCATGCATACACCAGCTAAATCTCCCATCAAGTCATCTTCATTGGGATTTAAGTAGACTTTCTCTTCATCGGACCAAGCATAACCCAAGATCTCCTTCTTTTCCATAAAATAGTGTGCAACTATCTCATCTAAAGATCGATCTAACTCAACAGGTACAAATAGTTTGGGCTGACTAGTGTGATCACTATCATACACTGAGTGGCACTAAACCTCATCTATAATTGGGGAGTAAATCCTGTGCTGATTGGACTCACTAGAAGAATGATACTCTTGATTGAAACTGGTTGTAATAGGGGTAACAATCCTAGGATGATCCTCTACCACTGTTGTAACTGAACTGTCATCTGGAATATCTGTGATAACTATAACCATCTCTGCATCCAGCTGTATGTGTAGAGTTGGTGAAGGAATGACCATGATGCTCCGGGGTCTCCACTCCTTCTATACCACCACTAGGGCAGAAGGTCGAGTAGGAGAGCTCGACCCTACCACAATGGGTGGTGTAGGAGGAGTAGGATCCTTTGGCCATAGCCGGATCACAAATGAGATATGTTTTTCCTTAAATGCATCCTTCATGGCCTTATATGGAATGGGAAATGCTAAAACACACCGCGATGGCAGACATGGTAGAGGGTGGAGACACCTCCAACTCTCTATGCATAGAACCGCCTTTCGGTACCTAATTTTTTTCTTTTCGGGTGTACAATGGTCCTGGACACCTGACCTCTTATTCTTTATGAAATTAATATGTTTAATTATTGTGTTTAGTTTATGCACTAGAAATGTTATGCTTTTCATAGGTTTCTTAAAATGTGATGATTTGATATGTGGCCGGATGGTAGGCTCTTTAGGATAAAATTAAAATTTCTATTCTCATTAAAAAGTCATAACTAAATTTTAATACAACTTATAATCTCATCTCAAAGCCTAGGTCTATAATCGAGATAAATAAAAGATTTAGAAGCCCCTTAATTGAATGTTGTATGTTATCATACAATGCATATCATATTATGATCCTCTTGAATAGGGAGGGTTTCCATTCTTGCACGATAGAGGATATGCTTGACCTTTAAGGGCGATCCCTTGTAGTGGAGAACACCTCATCTAATTGATTTAGCTTATGACTAAATTTCATCATGCATATTGAAATAATTGTCCTAAGCCTTGGTCCAAAATAAATATGTCAAAAATGGTTTAAAATTATATTTTTTTGTATTAGTCTAAGTCATATCTGCATGTCAATCATATTCTAGTCTCTTAGGGAGTGAGTTTAAGATTCTAGCTCCTTTCTTAATTAAATAATAGCCTAGATATCTTGCATCTATATATGATCATCTACATGGTTTTAAAGCATAGGAGGTGTTAGATGGCGGCCACGCCAAGCGGTTGTAAGACCAGAAGAGTCAGTGTGTGTTCATTATTCCTTATGGAGGTGAACTATCATATCCCATCTTTCCTGATTAGACTTAGGTCGTGTTTTTAGCTTGTGCTAAAGAAATTTATATTTAGGTTACGAGGCTACTTATTTTCTTCTGGCTATGAGTGTAAGTCCTCACCTCTTAGGCATTTCCATAATCTTATATTGTTGGACTATAAGCCATAACATTTTAATAAGCGTCCAACTAAACAAAAGTAAATCTCTCTCTCAAATATATGAAGCCTCACTATAGGGTAGACTGAAGCACTCACTAGGCTTTCTAGTATCATGGGTGCTTCCCACTTATTTTTTTAGAATTCATAAATAAGTCTTCCTATTTGAATTCTCCTATTTGATTTTCATAAATACCCAATCCTTTGATAAACTAGCTTCAAAATCTTTGGAGATACTTATTGACTACTTTAATCGAGTGTTCTTAGGAGATTACCATTTTTGAAGATGTATTCAGCTATGGAAGCTTACTTCCATAGAAAACTAAAGAACCTGATATAATATAAATCATACTTTACTTCTCTAAGAGGAAAGATCTCTGGTATATACATAAACCCATCTACCTTAGGAGTCCTTATTAGGTGATTAGGTCCATTTTGGGGTGATGTTTCTATCTTTCAGGGTAGTACATCATACCTTAATATGGCACCCGATCACTTTAATAAATACCCTATAAGATCTGTGTAGTGTCTCTATGATTCCAAATTATAACACCACAGTGCCTATTAAAATTGGTAGCTATGAATACCACATTTGGTGTGATGTTTTACTTATGTATCACACATCTTATTAGGTAAATCTTGACTTTATGATTTGATTATGATTTATTATGGTCGAGAGATTTTAAATCTGTATTATTTAACATCTATGTTTTAAATTAAAAATAGAATTTCATTAAAGAAAGAAAAAGATACAAAGATAATAGCCATAAAGGTTAAAAAAGATCAAGATCCAATCCCGCCAAATCTAAAATTTTGATAAAGTGGAGAATGATGTACATCAAGCCTAAAAGGGATTGGATCAGTATGAAAAGAAAAATAAAATACAATAGTGGGATAAAAGGAGTTTTCCTAGTAAGAAAGATCTTCTTTCCACAAGTTAGTCCCTTCTACTGAAGATCTCTGATAACAACCAAATCTTGTATATCTCTTGACTTTTAAACATTCTCCTATGGCATCCCAACAAAGAGAATGATTTTCTTTCCATAACATGGTTCCCTTCAATGTAATAATATCTAGCATCCAAGTCTTATGTATGCCTTGACTTTTGGCCAACTCTTTGTGGTGTCCTACTATCCCCCAGAGACTAGGGGCATTAAAAATTCAATATAGTGAAGAAGCCATGCATAATGTAAGTTAAGAAAATTGAGTTCAATATTAGAGTGCCATATTTGAATAGAGGGATCTTTAAAGTGTGTACATCTTTGGATTTGATCTTGATTAATTCTGATAAGGTCCAGACACTTAACGTTCTGGATAAATAAATTATAAAGACTAGAAGAAGTAATTTCATCAAGATAACACATCATGTTAAGTGAAAATAAATGAAAATCAAAATTGTCACGCCAACACGCAAAAAATAAGCACATGATTACAAGAATGGTAGCTTTCTTGAAGGTGATCAACTAGTAATTTCATGGGATAACATGAAAAATCCATAAAGGATGCAAGAGAACACATTACCCTAATTAAAATATCAAAGGGTTCAGGCTCAGTTTTCATAGATATCGAACATTTCAAGTGTAGCATCAATTTAAATCAAGTATTTTCAATAGAAGGGAGAACACAATCCTTAGAAAGTCACCAACTTTAAATAAGAAGGGCATATAAACCAAAAATTAGTCTCTAGTTACAAATCTCCCTCCTCAAAAAAATGAAAAAAAATAACATTGCCATCTTGACCCATAAGAACACAATATGAGGAGGAGCTCCAAAATATTACGTGGATTGAATGTTGAGTTGTAGCAACAAAGATGTACAAATATATAAACTAAAAAATTGTTTAGAGCAACTACAATCCTAAAATTTGATGGCATCAACAGTCAAGATCCAACCATCACCAAAAAAAATGCGAAATAAAAGCTTTGAGATCATTTTAAGGGACATGATTAGGAAATGGTGCAAATCAATAGATAAGCTAACCATAAACATAAAATAGCTCCCAACAATAAGTTTTAAAGAGAGCCAGATTATATTTTAAATTTCTTGAAATAAGTGAAACCAGGCTTATCCAAATTGATTAGACCAAGCAAATCCTTAGGGATATTATCATAAAAATATTTCACAAAATTACTTCTACAACATCAATTTTTAGCTAACCAATCAGCACAAGAGTTACCCTCTCTCCAAATATGAGATATAGTAAAGTTTAGGCTCTTTAATGAGTCTCTAATCTTTCTCAAAATATAAAATATTTTAGCATTTTCATCATCATTTGAATGAATAAAATGAAGAGTAGACTTGGCATCAATTTCAATCTAGATATTATGATTTTAAGAGTATGGCAAAGCTCAAGAGCATAATTTAAAGTATAAAGCTCAGTATAAATAACCGAGGGCATCTAAAGAGGACCCGAGAAAGCAACTATAATATTTTCAAGTTAGTCTATAATAAGACCACCACAACCAGTCCTATGATTAAAAACAAAACCATCAGTATTTATTTTATATAAATTTTGTTGACGTTTTAGGAGAATGGACAAAGGTATTATCATTGAAAGAAATATCAAATTTCTTAGCTAAGTGGTAATAACCTTTAAAACTTGTATGATTGATAAAATTAAAATTAAGCAAGGATTTAATCTTATCATTCACTTTAGAATAATGGTGGTTCATAGGTGTGTTATTATGTTTATCATTACGATCCATCCAAATAAACCAAAGAATACAAAGAAGTAGAATAACGCTAATATGCCCCTTGCCACTAGATTTAATAGTAGTAAACCAAATCTCCAAAAAAAACTTTTATGGAATTAGTTCTCCAAATAATGTTAAGATCAAATAAAACATCAGCCCAAGCCCAAACACGAATAGCAATTGGTCTCGATAAGAAGACATGATTTATAGTTTCATATGCAAAATAACATTGACATTTAGAAGTAATAACTATGCATTTCCTTTTGAACTCATTATCTACAGGGATATAGCTATTTAAAATTCTCCAACATAAGATGGAGATAGAGGTGGGAATTAAATTTTTCTAGATATAAGAAAAAAAATATGTCAAGTATCCTGTTTAGTTCTAATATTATGCCAAACTTCTTTATAAGAAAATATACCAAATGTAGAGAATGTAGAAAAAGGAAGATCTCTAGTGGGTCAAGAGAAATCTTGATAATTTCATTAGCTAGATCCCTAGGGATCACATTGTTAAGAGCCAAGCTATTCCAACCATGACAAAAAAAAGGTTGACCTTAATAGAAGGCAAAAAAAGTGTTAAAATACGAGTCTAAAGAGCCCCATCCACTCCAATTATCTCAGTAAATGAAAATAGATCCTTCACTAAGGTCCCATTGAATTGATTTCTCTCATACCCATTTAGCTTTACATAGTCTTCTCTAAATAAGGAATAACCTTTTAAAAAATAAAAATAAAAACAAGATGGATATTTATTCTGGCCATATTTTTCTCTCATAAATTATGCCCAAAGACTATGTCCAGTTCTGAAAGTCTACTAAAGTTTAATAGAGAAAACCTGAGAAAGATCTTTCAAAGATTTGCAACCTAGGCTACCTTCCACGAAAGGGCCAAAATAGTCACTCCAAGTGGCCCAGTGGACCTTCTTAGAGTCATTAGTGGACCCCCAAATTTTTTTTTAAATTTTCAATATGATTACACACAAACACCATTGGGTTGTTGAATTGAAACAAATAGATAAGAAGAGAGCATATAACACTTTTAATAAGAGTTAACCACCAGAAAGAGAGAAGCATAAATTCCCAAGAAGAAATTCTATTTTTAATTGATTGACTTAGATCATCAAACAAATAAGATTTCTTTTTTGCCTTTATAAAGATGAACCCCGTGTATTTAGAGAGAGACCGGTGTTTAAATTCTAGAAACATTTTCAATTGATTCAATCTATTATCATGGATAGAAGAAGGGACAATGAAAGAACTTTTCTCTTTACTAATAATAAGACCACTAATTGATTGAAATATATCAAAAAAAGTTCTTAATATTTTTAATAGCACGAGTAGCCCCATCCATGAAAATTATGAAGTCATCCACAAAACTTAAATGAGACATCATAGGGCCACCACGTGTCCGATAAGCCATATGGGGATAGTACATGAACATTTTATTAAAACTTCTAGAGATGTATTCCATGGCTATAATAAAAAGAGGAGATAATGGATCGCCTTGTTGAAGCCCATGGGATGCTTTAAAGTAACCATGGGTCTTACCATTAATAATGAGAGAAAAATGAAGTGATTCAATGCAGATCTTCACAATATCATTAAAGAAACTCCAATTTAGGCTATCATAAGCTTTATAAATGTCAAATTTTAACACTAAATTGGAGCCTCTAGACTTTGTGTTAATGTTATGAATTAATTCTTGATCAAGTAATATATTATCATAGATACCTCTACCTTTAACAAAGCTAGTTTGGTTAAGAGATAATTTTAGAAAGTAATTGATTGATTAGCAATGATTTTAGAAGTAAGCTTATTAAAGAATGTATAAAACTAATCAATCTAAAACTAGACCAAGTGAAGGGGTTTTGTATCTTCGAAATTAAAGTAATGGTGGTGCTAGTGAAAAAGTTGGGAGAGGGAATCAATTGATATGTTTGATTATTAACAAGGATGAAGGTCATAGACATTAATGAAGTTTTTCCTATTAAAATTTTCTTGCAGAAACTTAAAAGATAGTCAAAATATAAATATTGCATAATCTACAGAGCGACCGGTCAAACGATTGAGCTACTAATGTGTCAATGCACATATCAGAGTCAGGAAGTTACACCGATGATCGAATGACCTCCATTCATGAAATTGATTGAGCTGTTGGCTTTGAAATATTGAAAACTATCAAATGAGACTATCCACGCTTAATTCTGATGAGTCTGTGCAAATGTTGAAGTAACCGCATGCAAATCAGATTGAAATGCACTAGATGCCAAAATCAACCCAAATGACCTCTAATCGATGAACGACCGCCGTTACATTAACATCAAATAGGTCAAAATATAAATATTGCATAATCTAAAGAGCAATCGATCAAACGCGATTGAGCTATCAATGTACCAATGCACATATCAAAGTCGGGAAGCTACGATGATATCCAACGACCTCGCTTCATGAAATTGATCATGTTAGCATCAAAATATCAAAATCTATTAAACGACTTCGCTCAAGATGGGTCACGTGAATATTGAGCAAGCGAAAGTGACGATGTGCAAATTTGAATTGAAATTGACCACGATTCGACGCCGACTTGAATGAAATGGCCTCTGATTGCAAAACGTACAGTGCAATTGCATCCGGAACATCAAAATTACTTAGAATAGATATCCAATTTAACTAAAGTTGTCACACTTAAAATTCTATTGAAATTAGCACACATTTTGAGATAAATCTATCCAATTATCTCCTAATTGCGCTCAATCAATGCCTTGAAACTTATAGCTGCCCACTCCCCATACCTCCACCTCCCATTCAACCAATAAATAGCTGCCACATCACCTTCCCCATACCACCATTTAATTAAACCTTATCCTCAAAGAAGAAGCCAAAAAAAAAAAGATGGGGATTGGTCTTTTTTTCCCAGAGAGAGAATCGAGCCAACCGCTGAACAAGCTCCCTTCCCATTCTCCAGCCGAACGAAAGACTCCTCCCTTCCTCTTGGTTGAACGAAATGATTTCCTCTGGATATAAGAGAAGTTACAACCCCATTCCCCCTCATCTGCTGTTACAACCCGCCAAAATGTGGATCACTCAACATCTTTCAAGGGTTTTGGCTGTGAGAGATTTTGACAAGCTTTCTCTACCATCGCCATCTTAACTTCTTCACTCTCTTCTCTTCGCCACCAATGGATTTAGACAAAGATTGTAAGGAGTTGCTTTCCGGTAATCAATCTAAAAATGTTGAAAAGGACCTTTATGATGATGTCAATATTAATACAACTTCATGCACGAAAAGAATGGAGAAGCATTTGATTGCACTTGAAGATGATAAGGAGGTGAAGTTAATGCAAATGTTGTGTTAGAAAAGGCAAGAGAATTTCAACTACCATTGTTGATGGGCATGAAAAGAAGATGAACTGGTAACAATAATGAAAATGACCAAGAAGCAATAAATAGTTCTTCCAACAAGAAACAAAGAAATTAGTAAGGAAAGGAAAGAAGAACGTTGAAGATGCCTCCTGTCATCTACCAAGATGACAAAAAAGAAAATGAATGATGTGAGTTCCATGAAGATGAAAGAAGTGTCACCATATAAGTCCACCCAAGGTAATGCAAAGAAAGAAGTTGAAAGTGATGGCAAACTAGAGTCCATTGGAAAGGCTGAAGATGAGGTGGAGAAAGTAGATGATAAAGATGTAAAAATTGGTAAGAAGGTAGAAGGGGACAAAGCGATCAAAATAACAAAGAAGAAAATTGTTATGAAGGCTAAAGGTGGGAGTTCCAATGCTGAGTCAGCTCCAACTAAACCTCCAAATGTTGCAGTTGTAGAAACCACTAATGAAAAAGCAAAACAAAATGTAAAAATTGATGAAAATCTTGCTACACTAGATGCTATTCCTATAATTGAGGGAAAGAAGAAGTAGAAGATAAACCAACTCCTTTGATTACAAAGAATCATTTAAAGAAAGATGATACTGCAGAGAAATGATCAAAGAAGGTTGATGGTATGAGCTTGATATTTATGTGCAATGCTAAGACCAAGAAAGATTCTTTCAAGTATAATGTCTTTGGTCTCCTAGAAAGCAAGAAGGTGCTAGTAGCAAAGATTTATAAGGGTATTTGAAGATCCCTTCATGCTCAGTAGAGTTAACGGGTTTGAAGACCCAGTGCTTAGAGCGTGGATTGAAGACTATGAATATAGTATCGCAAGAGAAGACACCGCTACTTTTGAAGAGCATGGCGGTAGGTCAATGTAGTCCCGATGCCCTATGTGGGACGCGATGAGGCTGTCAAAATTTTGTTAGATTGGACAATAACAAATGACTTGAATTAAAATAAATAAGAGAATGATTGAACTTGAAAGTAACTTAAGTTGAATTTGAAATGAAAACTTAAGTCAAAATAAAATAAAATAAAATAAAATAAAATCAAACCAAAATTACAAGAGCTTGAAATAAAAAAAATAGGTTTGCAAAGTCTTGAGAATTTACTTCATACAAGAACATCACCTAACAATGGCTCAGAAGCAAGAATAAAATTGGGCAACTCATAGTTAACATGAATGAAATCTTTTAAAGAAACATTTGGATCTTACATCTAATTTTGAAACTGATAGTCACATGATTTGTAATATCTTTAAATATTTATTTTCAAGCTAGAACGAAACTCTAATATAGTTCATAAAAGATTTGCAACAATTAAATGGCTCATGAGTGAGCCTAAATCAGGAATTTTATTAAATATTCAGTTCACACTATTTATCATGGTGACCCAATATCTTATTAAATCAAAAGAAACTTGAATAATCTCACGAGCTCATCTGTGAGCTAGAACAAATATTGAATATGATGAATTTATTAAGAACTTAAAGGCTCATCAACTTGATAGTTCACATACATGCAAGAATAAAATAAATTAGCTTGTCAATGAAGATGTGTAAAGCCTTTCAATAAGCACTTGAGTTGCACTTCATGATAGATTGGATGAATCAGAAGTGGCCTAAAGAATTTAAATGAGATTCGTGATGATTTTGCGTGCTCATCAACAAACACTAGCTCAGTCTTATTGAAGTTTAAGAATTCAATGAATTCAAAACTAAATGCAAAAGTGAACAAATATTATTTCAATTAATTGAATAAGAGCTGAAACATCTTACGCCACCAGATTTGTAACACATCATACAAGAATAAAAAAGGAGATACTAAATTAATTTTGCATAAATTATGGAGCAAATTATCACCCAATTCAAGTGCAACTTGTGCAATTATTTGAAAGAGACAACTGGTATAAAATATAAATGAATCTTCAATTCAATTTGAACTTTTCAAATTAGTACAAGTATTCTAAATACCAATGGGCCTCGGCACCGTGTTGAATGCTTAAACTTAGTATCTAGGATGCTACACGGGTTGATTCCCAGTTGGGTCTTAGGAATGGGTTCGTGTTAACAAAACCTAAAAATCTAATAATATTATTATAATATATTTGACTTAATAAAACATCTGAGAAGGTAATTCTATCATATGATAGCAGATCTGATCTTCTATTATTAAAATTAATAGAGTCAACAGGATCTGAAATAGTGAAATAATGGACCATCTCGATGATGGCTGTGTTGAATGAAAATTTTAACTGGAGGGGATACTTCCATAAAAATATGATTACAATTTTAAAGCAAATTAACTTAGATTGAATATCAATCTAAATGAAGAATTTAAAATATCATCGAGCTATAAATGTCTAAGTGAAATTCAATCTTTAAAGAACTTAAAGCTAAAACTCAATCCACCTTTCATAATTATTTATCATAGGTGATAAATTAAGAAAACTTTAGCTCACAAATGAGCCAATGTCAAATTAAGTACACAACTATGTTTACTCTCAAATAATCTCATGCAGCAAGGACATGTCCCATGTCCTCTTACTGCGTGGCTTGGCCAGTAGGCTCCACTGATACGACCATAGTCCTTTGACCAGGTGGTTATCGCCAAATGACTCCATTATATCACGGTCATGATTGTAACCCGTATGCTCCCCAATGACTCTTCCCTTTGAGTTGTGAACCATAGGGTATACTTGATACGTCAAAGAGCCCTCTGTTAGCTAAGGTAGACTTGAGCTTGTCTCCTTAGACAAACACCACCCCGGGTCTACAAGGATTTCTTGGATGATGTAACACATGTGTCGATAAGGATCCTTCTCGTTGGGTGGACTAGCTCTTTTGACCAAGTAGATTAGGGACCACGATAGCCCGAGATGACGGAACCATGAGATCTAGATTGGGCGTGTCATCGTTCCCCCAACCATCTGCTTTAAGTTAAATATAATAAATTTCATAAATCTAAATTCTAAAACTCGACATGCTACTATTATAATGCTATGCACTACCCAACGACCTTTAATCAAAAGTTCTCTATTAGCATTGAGAGGGTAATTAATTATAGCTTGCACTATATAAAACTTGGAATTAGATCTAAAGTCCTCACAAAATGAGGGTGAAATCTCTGGGTAGTGTCTTATCTACTATTCCATCTGCCTTCTGAAAATTTCAATGACATTTAAACTACTCTCTTCATCAAGAGGTCGGTGGTGAATTTTTGGAGCCCACACATGAAAAATTATATTTAATTTAATAATGGGCTTGTTTTTCATTGAATTTAAAATATTTGATAGTATTTTTAATTATAATATTTTAATTAAAATTAGTACAAGCATTTTCATAATTAAGACAAAAGTCCTTTTTTAAATTCTTTATATCACAAAGTTAATGAATTAAATAAAATAAAGCCTATTTAATATTTGCTATGTGCTAGAATATTTATGACAAAAGAGAAAATAAATTTATCATCTCAATTTTGAATAAATATTATGTATATATAGATACATAACCTATGCCACATAAAAGAAACACAATTTTATATTTGAAAACCCCACAAAAATAATCATGGGATGTAATTAGTTGAAATAATTTCAATGTTTCTTATATCATTTTGGATGAGACTTAATGTACTTAGCTTCATGGTTAATTATAGAAGTTTGTGGGATTTACAACCTTACCTTTAAGTTAGCTTTGATAGCTAAGTAGATGCCTAAATATGTTCTTAAGATGCCAATGGTATGTTATTTATATATATATATATATATATATATATATATATATATATATATATATATATATGTGTGTGTATATGTGTATGTGTGTGTGTGTGTGTGTGTGTGTGTGTGTGTGTGTGTGTGTGTGTGTGTGTTCTTTAAAAATCTATTAGTATGTTAGGAAGCTAAGATTAGTGGCTCGGGCTTTGAAGTAGAAAAGTTAATGAAATGATGCAGAAGTGAATCTTATTCATTATTATTTCACTTTTACTAGACTAATTTTTATGGTCTTTTTATATGGCTAGAATTTTTCTCTTATTTCTAGTACTAATTTATTTCCTTTGATTATAGTCTCTTCATGAATTGCTTGTGAAATCATGAACCTATGCAAGCTTACTTGAAAAAAAATGTAGTACTCTAAACACTAAGAACGATCAAGAAGATGATGCAAATATAACTTAGTGCACTTGATTGTAACATAAAAAATAGTTTATTATTGTTTTAATCTTATGATGGGATCTTATTGTACTAGAGATGATTAAGTCATATGAGGTCAACATGATTTGATCTTGCTACCTCTATCTAGATTAAGTATGTTTCTACTAAATTCTAATAAAGCTAATACGATGTTTAGTTTACTACATATATTTGTTACTAAGGTGAGCATAAGTAAACAAATTTAAAAGAGATGTGAGTTGCATCAAAGTGATGCCAATAAATCCAAACTTCTAATTTTGACCTCACTTTTAGTGAGGTTAACACACTATCAGCTAGGGTTCCATCCTAACACTTAGGGTTCAATTTAGGTCTAGAGTTCTCTTCACATAGATGCTTAGAACATTAACCTAATGGCTAGATGAATAATAAACCCATGCCTAAACTAAATTAAAATAACATTTAAACAAAACTTTAGCTAAAATTAAATTCAAATAGTAATCAAAATCCTAAAATTGGCCTAGACTAGGTTGGTGGGCCCCATTATGTTCTAACATAGCCTAAATAAGGTAGCTGAATTTAAACATTTTCTAACCAAATTAAATAAAAAAAATTCAAAATTAAACTTTTTCAACCAAAAATCAAATGCCAATTGACTCATAATTGGTTTAACTAGGTCATTTGACTCAAATTAACTCATTTGAATCCTCTAGAAAAAGTTAAATCAAACTAAAATTAAGGGTTAGTTTGGGGTTGTTGCAACAGTTTGAAAAAATAATGGTGGAGCTACTACTGAAAAGGTGTTATTTAAAAAGCTGTGCTGGGTATTACAAATTTTTTATTTTAAAAAAGTTTGACCATATCTTTCTAGCAACCACCATACTATACTTTGCTAAGTCAGGTTAGAAAACACAACTTTTCTACTGTAGATTCTTCAAAATATGACCACAATGCAGTTTCTAAATGACACTACTATCCCAAACACAACCTAAGCCAAATTGAATCTATTTAAAAGCTTAAAATTTTTATTCAAACTAAATCAAACTCATTCAAGCTTAATTGAGGCTTTATTTAACCATTGAGCTAAGTTGACCCATATGGTTCCCAATAGGCCCAAATGAAATCTAATTAGAAACAAATTAAATTGAGCCTTCTTAAAAGTTTAGGATCATCATGAAAAAAAATTAGAACTAATTTAAGCCCAATTGGGTCAAGCTAAAGTTAAATTTAGTCAAAATTTAATCAACTTGAATATATCAAATCACTTAAAATTATTAAATAAACCTATCTTAGCTCTCTTATGATTTTTATTTAATCAACTTAATCAATTGATTTGAGCTAGCCCAAGTTGACCCAATTAAATCTTCTTGAACCAAATCAAGTTTAAATTAAAATTAATCAAAATCCATCAACTCTCTAAATTACTAAGCATAACTAAAACCTAATTAGAACATAATTGGGTTAATTGAGTCATTTGATCCAATTTGGCACATTTGGCTTAAAGTGAGTCAAGTCAAGTTCAAACTTGAATCAAGCTTAAGGGCATGTCACCTCAAACCATAACTTGTTAAATCTCTATAGGATTTAAGAAGATTTTAGTTTAAATGATAAAAAGGGTCCAACACATGAAAATAAAATAAAGCCAATTGTATAAGTGATCTATATCACATAGCCACCATAGGAAACTTCATGCCTACTTCTTTCTCATCATTTGTCTTGGAATTGACTCAAGCATGCACACAATAGGTTTTTAGAACATTAATTTCCCATGGCCAATTACCCATATCTTCAATTAATGGAGGTATGGTTGACCAAGCATAAAACCACCACCCCAATACCTCTAAAAGTGATTAGACACATTACATACCTTCCTTAGTAGTTGAGAAGCAAAATTGAACCTTCCCACTCATTTCTTGACCACAAAACACCCAAGTTGACCAAAATATGCTGATGGGTAGCAATCTTTGGTGGTTGGACCAATTCATATGGAGATAAGAGGAAATTCATGATGAAATAGCTTCACCTATGCCTAAGGAACATTTTTAAATCGAGAAATCCACTCAATATTGGCTTGAGTGAGGTAACCTCGAAATATTGTAGCCAAGCCCTAGGTGTTGGTCATTTATGTAGCAAGCTTGCATGAATATAGAAGAAAACTATAGAAATCCCTTGCTATTTTGATTTTCAATCTTCTAGTGAAAAAAAATGCAAAATCCAATGAGATTCAGGAGAAATTGAGCTAGGGAAAATAGTTTCTACCCCTCTCATTGGCATTGGGTTGATAACTCCTGGTATTCTATTCCATTGATTAAAATGGATGGTCATATTAAACCATATTAAATATTGTTTAAATCCCTTTAAGGCTAAGAGATTAATCTCAACCACTCGATCATAGATTAGATAATTGAGGTCAATCCTAATGATTGTTGCCATCCACATGGATGTCGTGTGGTTTAATCACATAGCTCCATGCGTCAACCAGGACCTAGTCACCACTAATTGAGATAAGTAAAGAGTTAGGGATTTTAGTGATTTAAATAATATCATAAATTATCCCAAAATTTTTGAAAATAGAAAAAAAACATTTAACCAAAATTACAAACAATCCTCTTGGATTAAACATTTTAGGAGTAATTTGAGTTATATTAGAAATAATATTTTTAATTACAGTTAAATTATAAATCCAATTAGCCTAAGTTTTTTAGGAAATGGACCAAATGTTAACCCCCTATCTTTGATAGAAATTTTAGTAATTTAAGGTTTTGAGTTAGGGAGTTGATTAAACTATAATTAATTAACTTGACTAGAACTTCAAAAATTCAAAGAAAATCAACCATTAAAAGAAAATAAAAATAAAATAACCTCTCTCTTAAATCAACATTGAGAGAAGAATCAAATGAATATAAAAGCTTTAATTTTTACTAGATATTTTAGATAATTTGATTTTAATTAATAATCTAAAATTTTAAATAACTCTTAAAATTCATGCCAAATCAACTTGAAAATTTTAAGGTATGATCATCACATCATCACTCACTTTTCATAAAAATTTCAAAACATTTTGGCTACTAGATTAAAAGTAACTAATTTTTAAACCCTCTTAAAAATTTAATTAAATAATTAATTTTAAATCACAAAAAAAAATGAAAATGACACTCTAATAGAGAGAAACCTAAACAAAATAATTTTACCCTTTAATTATAATTATATTACAAAATTATTGATTAAAATCTTAATTAATCTTAATTTATTGATTTAATTAAATAATTCAAAGAAAACTTTAATAAGTCAAATACATAACTAAAAATTATGAATGAACCTTTTTTGAATTGAGTATTTAGAAGGGAGTCTTATTAAAATAAAAACCCTACATTTTACCCACTAAATAAATATTAGTTACAAAATTTATTAAATTATAATTTATAAAATTAATCATAAATATAAGTTCAATTAAGGTGAAAGTTTCAAGAAATAACTCTAAGGGCATTTTATACCTTTGGTAATTATTTTGAAGAATTTCCAGATACCTATGATTAATCATTAGGACCTAAAATAAATTAAGATTAAGAACTAATAATTAATTATTAAATAATGAAAAATTATAAAAATTAATAAATTAGGTTTAAAACACTCTAATAAATATAGAAACTTCAAATAAAAAATTAAATTGAATGTAATTAAAGGTAACTATTCACATGATTAATCTTAAATAAGCCTTAAGTTAATTAAAGATCTATTTTAAGAAATTCATAATTTAATCAAATTACAACCCTTAACTCCAAATTTTTTTAAAAAAAACTTAATTAGTGCTCAAGATTAAAAGAAGTTAAAATTATGATTAATTAATCAATATCTTAAATACTTTAAATAAATAAGTCATATTAATTTAATAAAAATTATAAACTCTAAGTTAACCTAAATAATTTTAAAATTTTATGGAATATTTTAGAAGATGTCATTGACTTTAATAATTAATTCTTTGAAGTTAGGAAATAATTGTATTTAAAATAAAGGTAAAGATAATTATGACATATAATATAACAATAATCAAAATAAAAAAAATCCAAATTAGTTACAACCTATAAAAGTCATGTGGTGTTTATTTTGGACTCGTATGGATGGCTAATAGATCTTAGGAGATACTTAATGAAATGACTGAGTATAGCTTCAATAAATGAAACACTATTTTAAAAGATAGAAGAGTCACCTTATGAAGGACTCAATCTTATAATAAGGACTATAAGGTTGATGAGTCTATGTATACTACAGATTCTTCCCAAACTTTATATGAATGAAGTAAAGTGATGTTTATTTTAAGCTAGATTCTTAGTTTCTTATAAAAGTAAGCCCCTATAGTTAATTACATCTTAAGAAATGAGAATTTTCTAAGAATACTATCAATTAAAGTAGTTGATATTTTGGGATTTTTTAAGTATCTCTAAAGATTTCAGAGATCCATGATGAAAGAATTGGATACATTCAGATAATCAAGTGGGAATGTTTGAGGGGGAACAATTCTTTTTAAAAAAAGGGAATAGAGGGAGTACTTCCTAAGAGGCCTAGTAAGATACTCCAATCGATCCTCAATTGGGCTTTACATTTTAAAGAGAGAATTATTTTTATTTGAGTTGATATTTTGTTAGAATACTAAGACTTATATTAACAAATCACAAGATTACAAAAATACCTGAGAGGTGAGGACTTATACCTATAGCAAAGGAGAAATAAATGACTTTGAATTTTAAGTCTAATGATTCACAAGCAAGCTAGAAGCTCAACCTAAATCTACGATAAAATGAGATATTTTGATACATCCTTACTCAGTGTGAACCATCCCAAACTCTTACGGACTTACAACCATCAGTGGGTGTCAGCTAACACCTCCTATGATTCAGAACCATAAAGACTGGTTTTATATATAAATGCAAAATAAGTTGTTGTTTATTAAGAATGAATCTAGGATCCTAAACTCACTTCCTAAGAGACTAGATCATGATTGGTATGAAAATCATGCCTTAGATTAAAAAAGAAAACTAAATTTTATTTAAATTTAACTCATCATTTTAGACTTAAGCTTGGGAGGCATTTATGATTATATACATAATTACATAGAGTTGTTAAATCGAGAGAAATGGGTGTTCTCCACTATAAGAGATCAGTCAAGCCATATCCCTTATCGTGTGTGTGGAGACCCCCTATTTGCAAGAAATAAAATGATATGTATGCATAATGTTATAACATTCATCATAGATCTATGAGTTGCTAAATCTTTTACCTTGATTAAATGCCTATACTTTAAAGTGAGGTTATGGATTGTTAAAATTTTAATTAGAGTTGATTAGTGGAGTAAAAAATTTTGATTCTTAAAGAGCCTACCATATTTAGGCCATATAACAAATATATATTTAAAAAAATCTATGAAAAAATATGCCATTTTTATTATGCAATCAATATAAATAAACCAAACAATTTTCATCAATTAAATGAATAAGAGGCTAGTGAGGCTAGCTACCGTTGTACACTTTAAAAAAGAAAATGATGGATAGCTGAGCTCTACTCTTATACAACATGGATTACAATTGAATTAAAAAAAATGAAAGAAACCTATGGGGGTCTTTAATCTTCATCTTCTCTATCGTTCTACATTGATGTTGGGTCCTTTAGGCATCATAGGGCCTCCCAAGTCAAAGCTTTTTAATCACTACATATTATGAAATCCCATAGGATCTAATCCTAATCTTATTACAAAATTACATTTTTTTTTTTAAAAAAAATTGAAATTTAACTGAACCTACAAAATAGAGATTAGTTTAACACCCAAACATATAAAGCAATTATATACCATACATTAAGCCTTAGCACCCTTTCTTATATCACCAAGCCCACTTGTAATAGCGGGTTATGCATAGGGACTTAAGTAGCTCATGTAAGCATGTATATTTTATTATTACATTGGCCTTTAAGCACAACCGCCATTGAAAGATAGTGTTAGTTTAATGTCACCCTAACATCTATACTACACATACATCCTAATATCTAGATATAACATTACATCACATATTAAAACATTAACCCACAACAAACCACCCCCTAACTTAATTATTGTACGGGTGACTTCAAAAGTGTGCAATGGCTAGTGTGATGTGACAAAGCTAGACTTTAATATTTAAATTATGATGTGAGAATGGATGTTTCTTTTTACCATTAAAGGGTGATTGTAATTTAAGTGATTAATGATTTTAAGGTAAATTTTAGATTTAAATACATTCTTTTTTTGGATTTCATTTAGATTTAGGGTTTTCAAGAAATAGAAGTGAAATCCACTTCAAACTCTAACCTTAGGTTAAACCTAAAAGTGGATTTATGTTTTTTAATCATTTTAATGAAGCTAAGATTTTCTTATTAATTCATATGTTTGGATTTAACTTAAATTCTATTATAATAATACAAAAGTCATCTTAAGATTAATGGATTTAAATCATTGTTAATTTGGTGGTGCCTTCTTGACTTTGCTTTCTCATTCTTGATATGCATTTAAAATATCAACTTATTTTTCCTTTCTTAAGAAAATAATTAGATTGTGTGTGTGTGTGTGTGTGTGTATCTATATATATATATCATTTAGAAATTCCACACATTGATGTATAAATGAATTGATATGTTTTATTTATTGATATTCAATTTAGGATTCAAAAATATATGTACAAATAGTGTATGAATGAACTTGAAAAAATGATTTAGGAATTTCTTATAAAAAATACACATATACGTATGTTGAATTTATACACGTGTTGTTAACAACGAAAATGAGGTAATCTATGACCTACTTAGGACAACATAAAATTTTGCACTACTGGATGTCTAAACTTTATACTTGTTGATTCACATACATATGCTTATGTATATATGTGTAAAGATGGATTGAAAAAAATTTAGGATACTTAAAGATTTAAAAATAATTTAACTTTACAATGTATTCACAACCATTATTAATCTAGGGAAGTGAGATAATTTATGACCTCCAAAGGACAACGAAAGTCTCTGCTCCCATGATGTCCAGACTATATGCATTCCAAGCATGTAGATCATACATATATGTGTATATTTATATTTTAACAATCATGATTAATTTAAACTTACACTAAATAAATACTTAAACTTATTAGAGAAGATAGTTTAGGATTTACAAGTGATAATAGTGACACTATTGATTCAAGGCATGCAATTAATAAAATATTTTACTTTTTGAAATATGAATGCATGGAACTATTGACCATAATTTTGGAGTGAGTTCTCAATCTCCTCATCTTAGACTTAGGAGTCTTCTAGACACTAAGACACCCGTCATAAGACACTTATAGTGATTAAAAACTTAACCTAAATCTTGAGACTTAAAGGGTTAATCATAGGATTAGGCTATGCCTTAGACTAAGAGATAATTCACCTACCCCAGCCTAAACCCAAATCCAATCCAGATTCACCCTATCAAACCTACAATCAAACTCAATGTCAAATCAAAATCCAAATCCAAATTCAAATCCGAAGCCAAATGATTGAAGCCCATGATCAAATCCAAACTTGAAATCTTTCCTAAGTCATGTGAATCAACCTTCATGAACTTAGCCAAAATTCCATATAAATCAATCCAAAATTAATTAATTTTCTCATAATCAATTTATATCTTCAATTATCTTCGTGAATATAAATCAAATCTGCATTCAAATGATCAAACATAAATCAAACTAAATTAAAATCTAAACCTAAGCTATATGAACTAACCCCATGAACTTAACCAAAATCCTATCAAATTTAAACCAAGTCTAATTGATTTTCTCATAAATTAATCATTCCATCAATCACTATTCCAAATATAAATGAAATCTACAATCACCAAACCCAAGTCAAACCCAATTTAGCCTATTTTACTTGAAATAATCAAATGAACCAAAACTCATTTGAACCCAAACCAATTGCGAAATTTATATATCAATACCAAATCTATATATAAACTCAAATCAAACTCAACCTAAACTCAAGCCAACTAAATCAACTGTTCACTTTGACCCAAAGTGGCTAATTTGTCCTACATAAACTATAATTCAATCCAAATTAAAGTAAATTAAGCCAATCCAAACATCATGACATGATTGTTGATCATTATTGATTGATCAATTATCATAAATTAGGTCAAACAAAGTCAACCTAGCCCTTTGACGAAGTCAGCCCTTTAACCCATATGAACCCAAACTAACCAAATTGCAACCTAAGACAAATCTTTTGAAACCCATGATTCATATCAACCCAAAATCAATACTTGAATATGACTTGACCTTCCATTGAGCCAAACTAATTTGACCCTCTTCACCCAAGTTGACCCAAATTGTCCTGAATGGCCAAGATGGGTCAAATCAAAATCTAAACCAAATTGATTGCAACCAATGGCTCAAGTTTATTCCAAATTGACTATTGAACTTGACCAAAGCCTCAATTGAGCCCAATTGACTCACTAGACCCAAATGACCTATTGAACCCAACTTGATCTAAAGGGTCAAACCAACCTAAACCCAATCAAATATAAATTGAACTAACCAAAGCTCTCAACATATTACAAATGATTAACCTAACCCAAACCAAGCTTACACTTGGCCAATTTTGTCAATTTGGTCAAATTGGTCAACTTGGTCCATTTGACCCAAATGAATTCAAAGGAACCAAAATCAAATCTAAACCAAAATAAACCAAACCAATGACACCAACACACTCCAAGTGCTCATATGAACTTGACCCGACCCTTAGTTTGACCCAATTTACTAATTGGCCTACCTAACCCATTTTGACCCAATTTGACCCAAATGGGACAAAGACAAACCTAACCTAATGAACTCCAAATGATATGAAATTTATCCCAACTCACTTTTGACTCATTTCAAATATTTCCAAATCAAATCAATGCTAAATAACCACTCTACCCTTGGGTCAAGGGTATCACATGAGACAAATCACTTAGGAGAAGGGTCATTTCCTTTCCTTGGCCAATTGACACTCTTCCATTAGTCCACATATGCATCTAGGACACTGACCAACCTTACCCAAGAGGTGGTTGGGTTGGCCATGACTCATGAGGAGTTGAATTCACCTCACCTCCCCAATTAGAGCATTTGAAACCCATTAGACACCCACTAATCCCTCATGGCAGCCACCTCCCAAGCCTTAGCCAACCAAACCAAGCCACATAAGATGATTCCCTGCCATTCCCAACCACCCCAAGCCAAACGACACTCACTAGGAGCCAAAAATCACCATTAGTGTGATTTTCGGCCACCACCAAGCACATAGGAAAAGAGGCACTCATTTCATTCAATTCCTATATTATAGAAGCTCTAAGAATTCTAATGAAAGAGAGAAACCCATTCCTCACTTCCTTTGGTCTAGAAAACACCAAATTGAGTGGATTTCAGCAAGGAGGTGGCGACCATTGGTGGATACAACATTCAAAGTGAAGGCAAGAGTCTTGATTCATCCTAAGGCGCATCTCATTCAGGAGTGTGCTCGGATCAACTTAGTTGCCAGAAATAATCCCCGATGAGGTAATTTTGAAATCCTTTAGCTGGTTGTATGATCTCTTATTTGTGATGATGTTTCCTCAATTTTAGGAATTTTTGTTAAAAAACCCTTGCATTCTTCATTTCATATGATCCCAATGCAAAAATAAGAGTTTTTTTTGGAGAGAATTGATGTGAAATCGAGCTCAAAATAAACTCTACTGTGCATTTTTCAAGTTTTTAGGGTTTCGATTGGTATCTTTGGCTGGGAAGCAGATGATTCATCAACCATCTGATCCTACTTAAATAGAGATGGACAGCTATAATTAAATGCTAGATCCACTCAATTTTGTCCACTGGATCTCGCGAACCTATCTGGACCGTCCGATCCATGATTAGACGGTCGGATCGAACCTCATGCGGTTTCGCCTTTTCCCGCTCATTTGTCATGTCAGCACTACGCAGTCCAATCAACTTTTGCCATGTGGAATGACACAATGATGCATGGCACTGCGTGGTCCAATCAACGCCGTGAGATGCTGACTTGGTTAAGTAAGGGAATTATGGTATTTTTCAGTTTTTAAAAATTATTTAAATCACTTGAAATTTCAAAAAATTTTAGAAAATAAAATACTTAATCAAAAATTACAAATAAGGCTCATTGATTCATCTTTTCAAGAGGATTCTAACAACCAAAATCCATAATTTTATTGAGTATTTGGAGCTTAATTTAGGTTTTAGTAAAAAATAAATTTTATTTAGTAAGAAAAAAGTACACATCAGATTGATTTATAATTTTTAAGGATTAAAATTGAAGTTAAAATACACTTACCATAAATATTTCAAGTCAAAATAATTTCTATACTGAGAGATATTGAATTTTGAAGCTCAGTCTATTTGAGTAGAATAAATTAATAAACTTTATTAAAATTATGAAAAAATGTTTAAATGGGCTGAAACTTTAAAATAAAATAACAAATCATAGAAAAATCATTAAAATTAAATAAATATTTATTTTGAAGGTATCTCAGTGGAGAATTTATTTAAAATATTCTTAATTAATTTTGAATAGTAATTAGGGCTTAATTAAGCTTTAATTATAAAATTAATTAGCTTAATTACTCTTTAGTTACTTAAGTGATTAATCCAAACTTTGTGTGTTAATTCAATGTGATGACCTCTTCCTCCCATGAGTTTATTGAAATTTATTGCTTAATTAATTAGGAAAATTAACTAATTAAGCTCTAATTACTTTTTCAAATTAATTAATGATTAATTAATCCCATGAATTGTAATAAATAAATTAATTAAGTGGTTAGTTATTGCTTTACAATGATGAACCCATGGGATAAGATTAAGGCCTCCTTCCTAATATATTTTGCTAAGTTTATTTCTAATTAAATTAATCAAGGCTTAATCAATTAATCAAATTGCTTAATTAATCCTATTAAAATTATAATCACATCGAACCTCAATTAATGATGTCTTGGGTAGACCCGGTGTTCAACAACCTAAGGAAATTATATAGTTAACCCACATGTGTGGGAATTATAAGAGTATTTAATTAAGTTTCTTAATCATTAATTTTGAGCCAAATTGGGCCCCTTTCATCATAGGATCATTGCTTTAATTTCCAATGCAATGCTCATATCATATTGGCTCATAATTATTTGAGTAATTATGTTAAGGTAACATAAGAAAGGGTTAATTAATGGATTTAATGCATATTGCAACCAAATTAATCCATAAAATCAATCTAATCATATTTCATTAAATCAATTTAACTAACAAATGTTAGAATGGGTTAGGATCAACAAAGCTCTTCTCACATCATTAAATCAAATCAAAACATGAGATTAAAAATGGCATTAAAGAAGCTTTGGTTTATCTTAAATAATTTTATTTGATATGATTGTCCTTAGGAATTAATTTAATTGAATGAAATCATATGTTTATGTTTATCATATCTTAAATAATTTTATTTGATCATGTTAGATGTTGTATATCATTTGAAATCATGCATTCATCTTTTTAAAATTAATTAAATCAAATGGTTTTCCTATATATTAAGCTTGCATGTGTTAGATTAATTTATAATATATGTGGCTATTATTACAAATAAATTAAAATTACTTTTCAAAGTTTATAAATCAATTACATTGGTTAGAGTGATAGTAGTTATGATTACATATAGGTTTGCATGTGCTTATAGCTTAAGTATGTGAAATAGAGCTTTCTTTTCTTTGATCTATATGAAGTTTGCATGTACTTGAATGTTAATAAGTATATACCGGACATCTTGGGAACACGAGGCTTTAGTTATTCTCAAGGAGGTCATTTGATTACCTCACTTCCTTGGTTTAACATTGACACGTACTTATTTGATTTCATTTACATGTGTTCCTGCATTAAAATTGGGATGAAGTTTTGTTTCACGTACATAAATGTTCTAATCAAATAAAAATATAATCTTTGCATGATTTTCTTTCTCTTATTTACATAAACATTCATGTGTAGTGAGATAGTAAAGTATATAGTCTGGGCATATCAGGAATATGAGGCTTTAACTAGCCCCAAGGAGGTCATTTGATTACTTGACTTCCCTTGTTTAACAAAGGCATGTACTTGCTTATTTCTCTTTACATGTGTATGTATGTGTGGCTAAAGGAAGAAAATCTCTCTTTTCTACTAAAAATACATGCATTCATAATCGACTAAGTGATTGAATTAATTAGCCATATGATTTGGGGTCTCTTTCCTTATGTTTTTACATGCAAATGGGTATATAGTTTGGACATCCTGAGAATACGAGGCATTAGCTAGCCCCAAGGATGTCATTTAATTACCTCAACCCCTTGGTTTAGCAATGACACATACCTATTTAATTTCATTCCTATGTATTTTTGTAAAATAATTTGGATAAAGCTCTAAATTAACATGATAAAATAATTTAATCAAATAAGAAACATAAACTTCCAATATACGCATACATTCATCATTTAAGTGTACTAAAAACATGTTGCATGTATAGATACATTTAGGATTAAATCATATGCATGTTAAATGTGATGGAAAGGAATGATTTAACATATGTTGTGAGATAGTAATTCAATCAAATTAATTGTAAGATGACTTTCATATTGAATGAGAGTATTTAAAGTTGACCTAAACTTAGGATTAATTAAAAATGTGTAATAAGCCATTCACTAAAGAGAACTAAACCAAATTAACCTGCTTTAGAAAGTGGCTTAAGGTAGGAATGAAAGAGGGCAATCCTCTTTTCTTCTCTTTATAACACTTAGTTGCTAAGTGTAATCAAATGAAAAAAAAACACAAATTAAAATTCTCAAATCAATTAAACAACTTCAAGTGAAACCAACCTTTCATGTTAAATTAAATATTTCCAAACTTAAAAATATAGCTCTAATGCCTAAGACACATATCACACAAGTCTTAACACACCCATTAAAATTAAGTCACTACTTCTAGCTTTATGTTAAGGCGTGCTTAGTATGATGTATGTTTTATTTTGTGATGTTATATTTTAGATTGGATGTTAGGGTGTATGATTCCTAGACTAGATAGTAGGCCTTGATTAGCCTAATCATATTTTATGCAGGGGATTATGCTAAAGGGGCCACCAAAAATAAATATAAATTCTCTCTTTGCAGGTTGCTTAAATCCCCTTAGCATAATCCAAGCTAAGGCAGGTGGGATTGGTTACCCATGTGCAAGGTGCTAAGTCCAAATTATAAATATAACTACTTAGGATTATCTGTATGTTTAGCTAACATTTATTTTGTAGGTGTAGTTAGATTTAATTTTCTTATTTTTAATGTAATTTTGCATTAGAAATTAAGATTAGTGCTTTGGGATTTAGGATGAGCATTGGCTAGAAGGCTTTGTCTTGGGGTGCCATGTGATTCCTATGAAGTGGAGCAAATCAAATCAAATGAAGACATGGATACAGAAAAGACATGAAGACATGAAAGTTTAAAGACCCATCATAGCACTTATTCATTTATAAATTATTATTATTCTTTCATATTTTGGGTTATATAAAGGTAGAGCTACCTATTTTCTCTTTCTGAAGACGGCACCAACCATGGCCTCTTATTCTTTTATGGTAGCTATAAAATTATTTAGTATTATGTTTAGCTTGTGCCTTAGAAATAACATGCTTTTCATAGTTTCTTATGATTGATGCTTTAATGTGTGGCTTGATGCGATTAGGCTCTTAGAAAAATAAATTTTATCCAACTACAACTCATAACTAAAGTTTCAAATAATTCATAACCTCATATAAATCCTAGGACATAATCATGATAATTAAAAGATTTAGTAACCCCTTAGTTGGATGTTGTATGTCTCACATCATGCATGCATATTATCTCAAGGGATTCCATCCTTGTACGATAGGGGAAGGCTTGACCTTTGAGGGCCTCCTCTATGTTGAAAAATACCCCTTTTTTTTGCTAATTTAGCCCATAATCCATTTTCATCATGCATTTAGGCATAAAAAATCCTATAGCCTTTGTCAAAATGAAGAGTCAAAAAATTAAATAAAACTTAAAATGATTTCTAATTAGACTAAGTCATTGTTCATACCACTCATTCTCTAGTCTCTTAGGGAGTGGGTTTAAGGACTTTAGTCTCTTTCTAAATAAATAAGAACCCAACTATCTTATAAATTCATAAGACTTGCCTACATAGATTTAAAGTATAGGAAGAGATAGCTGGCGGCCACTCCAAGCGATTGTAAGCCCAACAGTCAGGTGGTTTATCCTCTCTTATGGAGGTAAACCTTATGCCCATCTTCACTTAGATTTAGGTCATGCTTTACCTCTTGCTAAGCCACCATAGATTTAAGATCTGAGGTAGCTATTTTCTTTGGGTTACAAGCATAAATCCCCACCTCTTAGGCTTTTTCACAATCTCGTGTTGATGGATTATAAGCCCTAGCAATCTAATAAAATTCAACTCAAATAAATAATTCTCTTCACTTTCAAATATATAAAGCCCAACCATAGGATAGTTTGAAATGCACACTAGGTTTTCTAGTATCATGGACATTTCCTACTTATTCTCTTTGGCTTCCAAAAATAAGTCTTCTCCTTGATCTTTCTCACTTGATTTTCCAACATAGCCAATTTATTGACAGTCTATCCTTGAAATATTTGGAGACAACAATTTCTTACTTTAATTGAGAGTATTCCAAAGGAATTCACCATCCTTAGGATGTAATTAACTATGGGGGCTTGCCCCCATAGGGAACTTTAGAACCCGATTTACTGCTTTATTCATCCATGTAAAGTAGGGGAAAAATCTCTAGTATATTCGAAGACCCACCATACCTTAAGAGTCCTTATTAGATGATTAGGTCCATTGAAGGGTGATGTCTCTATCTTTTGAGATAGTATATCATACCTCAATGTCGTACCCAATCACTTCAATAAGTACCCCTACCCCCCATCTAAAAAGAAACACCATAGGAACCTATGGAACATAATTATAAAATGATTGAAGCAAATCAATTAAACATTATCAAACAACCAATTTAAAGCCATTAAGTCCTAAAGTTATTCATATAAGAATAATCACACTTGAGCTTAGTCAAATCCATTAAGTATTATTTTTTTAATTTGAGTTAATTAAACTTAGTGAAGAGACAAAGAATTTTTGATTATCCATGAAACCAATTCTATTCATTAAGTGATTTAAAATGATTTAGATGTTTTTTATAAATTAATTAGGGTTAGTTAATTATTTTAGCCAATTAAGCCCAAAAGAGTTCAAAATTCAATTATACTTTAAACATAAGCCAAAAAATCAAGAGAAAATTATTTGACATAAATAAACATGAAATAAACATGTCCTAAAAGTTCTAATCCAATTGGGATTATATTTAAAGGTTAAATGATGAAATGGGGAAAACCAAAAATCATTAATTACACTCTAAATACCCAAAATAATTGAGATTTTAATTTCATTGAAAACCTCTATTATCTAAGCACAAAGAGAGGGTTAATCATAATTTAGAGATTTAGGCAATTAAAGAATTTTCTAAGTCTTATGATAATTAATGATTTATTACTTAATAAAAGCTTCTTGATAGTGATTTTGAGAAATGATTAGAACCAATGATCCTAATTAATTTATTTTTTCACCATTATTATTCTAAAATTTATTTAAGACTCCATAATAATTTTTATAATTTTTCTTATTACATAAATTTATTAAATGAATAAAATAATCCCTTAGGGTTCAAAAATTGTATTTCCTAAATTACCCAACCAATTAACTCGAAATAATCATGGAATAATCATCCAAAGTTATCAAAGTAATTAAGGTTTAATTTCACTAATTAAGAATTCTTTAAAAATGAGGCTTTTATTTTTCTTAGATTCTCTTCTATCTAAGCTTTCCATGGATGGTTTATTTGTATTTTTTAGATTTTTTACAATTAGTTATTTTTCTTTGAACTTCTTACCATTTATTTAGATTTTTAACCTTTATTAATTAATGTACACAATTGGCACCGCATCAACGCTTTACACACGGTGCCGCACAATTCATTATTTAAAATATCTCGTGTGGTACATTGACTTAGCAGTGATAGACGTGATTTCATATTGGCCATTCAATCATAGATCGAATAGCCATGATTAATCCAATGATTTTAATAGGATAAAAAAATCTAACGTGATTTATCATAACAGTTTGTTCTAATCACATGGAATGAATGAATGATTATTCATCATCAACCTCCGGTGAATGATGAATGCCATTCATCCCTCCCCACTTGATCTGAGCTCACCAAAGCTCAATTATGATGAATTCAATTCTAAATCAATTAGGGAGAGAAACTAAGGGCATTTTATAGCTTGATTCACACCAATTGACACTTTACATCAAAAATGAGTAGTAGCTAGGGGGCCATGCCTATAGTTTGAAGGGATTGCCTCATTGGAGATAAAGACTTTTGATCTATCGATTGAGGTATCACTTTGGAGAGTCAAATCCCTGCTAAGAAGACCTCCCCTTGCCTACTCACCAAACACTCTCAAGACCATCTCCACTGGTACCTGCTAGAGTTTGATCAAAATAGATCCTCAATTGATTGAATCGAGTGCATCTCAATTCATTCTTTCTCATGAGGATGAGGGGAAGATGTAGAAAGAGTTAATTTGGCTTGGTTGAGTTTTGGTGGAGTTGGGTGTGAGAGGAACTCGGGTTGAGGGAGAGCTTGATCATGTCAGTAATAGGGTACCTAAGGAGCTCTAGAAACTTAGAAGACTGGCTCTCTTACTCTCTAGAAGGTGTTTATTGAGTTTGAATGTGGAAGGAGGATAGCCTCCTCCTTAAGTGAACCAAGTAAAGAGGTTGGTTTAGTCTTTTCCAGTTGATTGGGGCAGACTAAAATGGCATGGGACTGTCGGATCTCTTAGTGGTTGGAAGAGTTTAGTGGCAAGAAGGTTGAACTAAGGTTTGGTTAAAGTAAGTGGTGAACTCTAATTGGTCAATGGCTAGACAAGGCAACTTTGAGTCAATGGAGTGCTAATGGGGTCTTCCATGGCTAAAGGAGGTTGGTGGACCTTTTAAATGAGAATTTTATTTCATGTGGAAAGCTTGGTTCACATGAGTTGAACCAAACCGAGTTTACCATGAGCTGAGCTCACTTGGGTTGGTCATGGGTCATTTTTGGTTAGGTTTGACTCATCTTGACTCATGTTGGTCAATTTGGGTCAAGTTTAAATGATGATTTAGAACTTATTGGTGCAATGGATTTAGTTCAATTTGAGTTGAATTTAAAATTGACACATATATGTTCATATGTGATAAACAAGTGAAGTTGACCAATTTAGTCAAATTGACCAAATTGGGTTGAATTAAAGGTTGAGTCACATTTGATTGTTCAATTGAGGTTGATTGAATGCTTTAGTTTGATCCAATTTAATTTAGATTTTAGTTCAATTTGACCTAAAAGCAAAATAGGTCAATTGATAAATTAACTTCAATTGCTGATTACAAAGTGTTCAATTATTAATTTGAGAATGATTATAGATGTTGGTTCAATTCAATTTAGGTTTAATCAAGTATTAGCTCAATTTGACCCTTCAGGTTAGATCGGGTCAAATTAAGTCAAAGGGATAAATTGGCTCAATTGATTGTAATTGGCATTGATTCATGATCAATAACCATTTAGAAATTGATTCCAATGATTGATTTTGTTCAATTTGAGTTTGTTGACCTCACTTTTGGAGTGTGATTAATCCTTCTCATCTTAGATCAAGGAACCTTCTAGACACTTGAATTTTCTTAATGCTAGGACACTTCTAATGATTAAGGGGACACTAAACTCGGCTTAGAGACTTAGAAGGCATAACCCTAAGCTCAGAGTTCACTTTAGGACAAATAGGTTTCACCTATCCTAAGACTTGAACCAAAACTCATACCTATTCACACATCAAAGCTTAAGTTCATGTAGATGGAGCTAAACCAACCTCAAACCTATTCAGTTAATCTTAATTGAATTTGGTTTTGCAATCTAAGCTCCAAGCCAAATTAACTTGGACCTTTCCCAAGTTAATACACTATAATCCTCTAACTCAATTCAAACCCATTCAAGCAAACTAAATACAATTTGATTTTCTCAATAACTTCAATTATTCATTATATCATTTCAAGCCACTCTAACACTTGTAATCAAACCAATTGGGCCAATGGAGTGTGACCCAGCCCATTTGACCCAAAGGGTTCAAATGAGCCAAAAATCTAATTGAGCCCAAATTAACTACAATAAAAGCCACAAATCAACTTCAAATTTATCATTGAACACATCCCAACCATCCATAACCCCAATTGGTTCAAGTTTGACCAAGTCACTTGACCCAAAGCGAGCTAAAAGGGGTAATTAAATCAAACTCCAATTAAACTCTCATTGGATCAAATTAAGCCATCCAATCCCTTCATTAATGATTGTAGGTCATTATTGAACACTCCACTACAATAAATTGAACCTAATCAAGCCAATTGGATCTTTTGACCCAAGATTCACGCAAGGGTCAAATTGAATAAAATCAAATCTTAGACTAAATTGGTAAAACCAATGCTTCCAACCAATCACTAATTCAATATTGAACATAATCAAATATTCAATTGAACCCAATTTGGTCAATCTAACTCACTAGCCCATTTATCCCAATTTGATCTAAAGAGTCAAATTGAACCAACTCCATGGTCCAAATCAATTCAAATCAACTCACCAATGATCAATTGAACATAGACCAACATGCCATTATTAATTTGGTCAAATTGGTCAACATGACCAATTTGACCCAAATTAAGCCATATGAGCCAAATCCAAATCTAACCCAAATTGAATCAAACCAATTACATTCATTCACTCCTAATGATCAATTGAACTCACCCAAGTCACCACCTTAATCCAATTTGGTCAAAATGATCAACTTAGCCCAACTTGACCAATTTGAATCATATGTGCCAAATTGAGCAAAACCCAACCAAACTTGGCATGACTCATCATTAGGTCACCATGGGCCTTCCCAAGTGGGCCCAACCCTTGGAGAACCTTATTTGGGTCAAATCCATTGAACTAAGGCACTCAAATGGGAGAAAATCTCAGTTTTGGTGGGTTCTCCACCTTTCTTACCCCATGACAGCCACCTTTGGTTCTTCTTGGATAAGAGGACCACTAACCCAACCAAACCCAAAGCTATTGGGCTCAACCTTCAGCCAAGTGAGGGTGAGTTCACCCATGGGCATCCATTAGTCCACCTAAGGGAGAGTGTACACATCATGCCAACCCACTATACTCCTCGCCTACCTCAGCCCCTCCATCTGGCCACCTACCCAGCGGTTTTGCCAAAGCTTGATCTAATACTAGCCCTTGGTTCACTTAGGGAGGAGAGTATACTCATCCCTATCAATTCAAACTGAGCAGAGAGCTTTCTTGGAGCATTTTGCACAGTCCCATACCTTCCTCCGAAGCTTTCAATCCCACCACAGAAGACCAGCTCTGATCAACCCAAGAGCTCCATCCTTTCAAACTTCTTAAAACTCCACCAAACTCAAATTAACTCTTTCCACACCTTCACCTCACTCTGGTGATCCAAAATGAATTATTTCTGAGTTCATCCATTAAAAGAAGTCCCAAGACCAATGGTGAGCTTTACTGGTGTTTGGTTCAGATCGATCGCGGGTAGGCAACTCATGATCTTCTGCTTGCCTCTTCATGACAAGCTACCTCATCGATGGACTTTCGGTCTTTATCTCTGATGAAATAAAAATTTGGTAACCGTAGTCTTGGCCTCTAGATGTTAGTCTATTTTAAAGTAGGATCTCCTTATATTCATTGCCTAATTGTTTTGGAGTTTATTTCATCATCAAATAAATGCTGGCGAGCTCAGATCAAGTAGTGGAATGCGGACGGTGTCCACCTTTTGGCAGTCATGGGACGATGAATCACCGGCCGTCTATTCCATGTGATTAGAATGGATGACCATGATTAATCATGTTAGAAATTTCAATTGAATTCCTTTGGAATCAGTCTCAGACGTCTGATCTTAATGAAATCATGTACGCCACTGCTGAGTCAGCTACCACATCAGATGATTTAAATATCCAATACCACGACACCACGTGGAAAGTGCTGCTGCATTAGCATTCGCATGACACCGATGGTTTAAATGTCTAATTAGGCTTTAAAAATATAATTTAATGGGAAAAAGCTTAAAAATTTATAACTAATTGTAAAAAAATCCAAAAAATATAAATAAACCTATTTTGGAAAGGTTAGACTAAGAATTTAAGAAAAATAAAATATCTAATTAAGGAATGCTTAATTAAGGTTGAAGCTAATTACCTTAATTAAGGCCAAATTACTTGCATTAATTTCAAATTTGGTGGCATGACTCTATGGGATGTCTTCACATTATTTTCTTGGAATTATTTGACATGTATTTTAGAGAATTTAGAATTTCAATTCTAATTACTCTCTTTAATCAATTAAATAATTTTTAAAATTGGTGAATAGTAAAAGATTAAATAATTAATGATAATTAATTAAGGTGGATGGTTACCTCACTTTTGGAGTGAGGATTCAATTTTCCCATCTTAGACTTAGGAGTCTTCTAGACACTAAGACTTCTCTAGTCATATACTCTAGAATTAAAACACTTAACCTAATCCCAAAGACATCACCTTAACCTAATCCCAAAGACATCACCCTTCAATCAACTTCACAAATATAAATGAAACATACATTTAAATCATCAAAACAAAATTAAACTAAATGAAATCCTTCCCTAAGCCTTATGACCCAACTCCATGGACTTATCCTAATTTTTCAAAACCCAAATTCAATTGATTTTCTCATGAATCAATCATACCTTCAATCATATTCACAAATATAATTGAAATTTGCAATCATCAATCCAAACCAAAATAAACCCAAGTTGAACTAACCTAACCCATTTGACTTGAAATATTCAAATGAACTAAAACTCATCCAAACCAAAAATTCAACTAAGTTGAACTCAACCCAAAATATAGCCAAACCTGATTGGTCCACTTGACCCAAAGTGGCAAATTTGACCTATTTGAGCCAAGTTCCAATCCTACCCAAATTGGATTGAACTAAGCCTATCAAGACCTCCTATCATGATTGTTGCTCACTCTAGATTGATCAATTATCATAAATTGGGTCAAACCAAGTCAACTTGGTCCTTTGACCAAGCCAACTCTCTTAATTCATATGAATCTAAACTAAATTAAAATCTAAGCCAAATCCTTTAAAATTGGTGCTTCATACCAACTCAAAATCAATATTTGAACATGACTTGACTTTCAATTGAGCTAAATCAAACCCAATTGGCCCTCTTGACCCAATTCGACCCAAGTTGACCTAAAAGACTAAATTGGGTCAAATTAAAATATAAACCAAATTGATTGCAACCAATGGCTTAAGTTCATTCCAAATTGATTGTTGAACTTGACCAAAGCCATGATTGGACCCAATTGTGAACCTAGTTGACCCACTCAGCCCAAATTGACCTAAAGGATAAAATTGGCCTAAATCAAAACCAAACACAAATTTATTGCAATAAAAGCCTACAATCATCTTCAATGGTCAACTAAACCAAAACTAACACCTAACCCAAGCCAATTTGGCAAATTTGGTCAAATTGGTCAACTTAACCCATTTGACCCAAATAAACTCAAATGAGCCAAAATCAAATCTAAGACAAACTAAACTAAACCAATTGAACCAAAACCTTCCAAATGATCATATGAACTTGACCCAACCTTTGGTTTGACCCAATTTGTCCAATTGGTTAACTTGACCCAACTTAACCCAATTTGACCTAAATGAGTCAAATTTTGCCAAATCAAACCAAATTAACTCCAATTGACTTGCTAAACCCACTTTTGACTCATTTAAAATCTGCCCAAATCAAATTTGATGCCAAATGACCATTATACTCTTGTCTTAAAGGTATCGCATGAGACAAATCACTCATGTAAGTGGTCATTTCCATTACTTGGCCACTTGACACTCTCCCAATGGTCCACCTAGGCACCTAGGACACTACCAACTGACCCAAGTGGTGGTTGGTTGACCATGACCCATGGGAGGTGAACTCACCTCACCCTCTCCATTACTGCACTTGGAAAACTCAAGGACACCCATTTCCTCCCTTGACAGCCACTCCCATACCATCATCAAAATAAAACCTGCCACCTCACCTTCTCCCTGCCACCCACAACTCCCTGAGGTGGACCGATGATGACAACAACCCAAAATTAGCCGAGCCGTCCGATTGGAATGAGGGGAATATATACACCCCATCATTCCCGTTCAACCCATGAATAAACTACCTCGGAACTCTATCTACTCAAGACGAGCAGCCAGAGCCTCTTCCCAAAGTTCCTAAGCCTTCCCGAGCTCCCCAAACTCCATTTTTGACCTCCCGAAATAGGGCACCCCTCCATTTGATCCCATTTGCTCAAACTCCAAAAGTCAAATTAACATTGCACACACCACTGAGGTCAGCAACAAATATTATCCATCCCCCCACCGGAGATAAGACTCAATCAACACCGACCTCCCAAGCTTTGGGTGTTGGTCTTTCGAGAAAACTGCACCAAATCAAGGCTAGTCGATTGGGCTTCATCTCCACTAGATGAAGCTTCCTCAATTGGATTTGCCACTGGTCTTGAGGTTCGGTGAGGTAATTTCTTAAACTTAGGTAAAATTAGGCTAGAGCATTATGAAGAAAATGTGCATCTTGTGTGACCTTGACCATTGGATGCCCTCCAATTGACATAATGAAGGTGGGGGATCCTTTTGGAGTTGACTTGGGTAAACTGATCAAGCGAGCAATGGTAGACGGGCTTTGTCTCTTATCATTCAGGAGGAGATAGATCATGGAAGGTTCATTCTGTGTGATTGGAATGGATGATCGTGATTTGATATGTTAGATTAATTTGATTTAATCCTTTTACACAGCAGGATTAATCATGGCCATTTGATCTTAGATTGGATGACGTATGAGAAAGCGCATCCCGCCGTCGCCATGTAAGCACTGAGTCAGATAAGTTATAAGTGCCCAATCCCACGACGCCACGTGAAAAGTATGCTGCATCAGCATGACATATGACACCGATGGGATTAAGGCTTTAATTAGGCTTAATTAATTATTTTTAATGGCTGAAACTTCTAAAAATCATAACAAATCATTAAAAAATCACAAAAATGCAAATAAATATTCATTTTAAAGGTATTTCATAGGAGAATCATTTAAAATTAATCCTAATTGATTTTGAATAGTAATTAAGACTTACTTAGAGTTTAATTATAAAATTAATTAGCTTAGTACTCTTAATTACTTAGCAATCAATCTCAAATTTTATGGGGTAATTTAATGGGATGACCTATGCCTCTAATGATTTTCTTGGGATTTATTGCTCAGTTAATTAGGAAAATTGACTAATTAAACCCTAATTACTCTTTCAAGTTAATTAATGATTAATTAATCCCATGAACAATAAAAAATTGGTTAATTAAATTTATTAATCTACTTAACAGCGGATGGACTAATGGAATGGGGTTAAGACCTCTTTCTTAGCCTCTTTCCCTAAGTTCACTTCATTTCAAATAGAAATTAGTTAATGTTTAATTAATAAATTAAATTTTTAATTAAATAAATTAAAATCATAATCACATCAATTTAATTAATTAAATCTTGGGTAGGCCTTTAGGTGTTTAACAACCTAAAAGGTATTTAAAGAAATTATGGTTGGCCCACATATGTTTAAATTAAGTTTCTTAACTTAATTAATTATTATTTGTGAGCCAATTGCATTAGTCTCCTTATTTCTTAGGATCATTACAAATTTATTTTCCTTGCATACCATGTTGGCTTATAATTAGTCAATTAATTACTTTAAGGTAACATAGGTAAGGATAATTGATTGACTTAATTAAGAATTCAACTTAATGAATTTATAAAATTCACCTAATTGCCCCTTATTAAACCAAATCAAATCACCAATGTAGAAATGAGGTTTATAAATAAAGAAATGATGAGTTCTCCTCCTACTAAAATCAAATTAAAATCCAAAACTTAAATGATAAAGAAGCTTTTTACTTTAAATAATTTTATTTGACATGTTTATCCTTAGGAATTAATTTGATTGAATGAAATCATGTGTTTATATTTATTCATTCCTTTCCAATCATGTTAAATGTTGTATGTCATTTGAAATCATGCATTCATATTTTCAAAATTAATTAAATCAAAATGATTTCTTTTATGTCAAGGTTGCATGTATTGGATTAATTTATAATATGTGTCGCTACTATCACTATTAAATTCAATTGTATTTTCGAAAAGTTTATAAATGAATGAAAATGTGTAGTAATGTTATTTATAAATACATAATAAGTGTATGTGCTTATAGCTTAAGTATATGAATGTTAAGTTTTATTTCCTTTATTCATATGTTGGTTTACATAGGTTTGAATGGTAATGGGTATATAGTCTGGATAT
The DNA here is from genome assembly GCA_021442155.1 of Cymbidium sinense. Taxonomy (NCBI): domain Eukaryota; kingdom Viridiplantae; phylum Streptophyta; class Magnoliopsida; order Asparagales; family Orchidaceae; genus Cymbidium; species Cymbidium sinense. Next base: position 82,932 of record JAKCPB010001795.1, on the reverse strand, counting down.
CTTGGGAGTACGAAGCTTTAAGTAGCCTCAAGGAGGTCACTAGATTACCTCACTTTCCTAGTTTAATAATGACATGATTTCATTCTTATGTATTCTAACATTAGAAATTAGATAGAGCTTTAGATCATATACATAAATGATTCAAATAAAGAAAATATAATCTTTGCATGATTCTCATCCTCTTAATTATGAATACATGTATATGTATTTAAGAAAATGAGTATATAGTCTGGACATCCCCGAGAATATGAGTTTTAAGTAGCCCCAATGAGGTCATTTGATTACCTCACTTCCCTGGTTAACAAAGGTATATACTTATTTATGTATTTTATACATGTATATGTGTACTTAATTAGAGAATGATGATTCCCTTTTCTATTGAAAATACATGCATCCATTGTCACTAAAATGATTGAATTATCTAATTATGTGATTTGGAATTGTCTTTCTCATGTTCATGTATGCAAATTTACATAAATTTGAATGCAATGGGTATATAGTCTAGATATTCTAGGAATACGAGACTTTAAGTAGCCCTAAAGAGGTCATTTGATTACCTCACTTCCCTGGTTTAACAATGACACATACCTATTTAATTTCACTCTTATGCATTTTTTGTATAAGAATATAGATAGAGCTATAAATCTATATATACTAAATAATTCAATCAAATAAAAAGATAAATTTGAAATACACATATTCATCCATCATTTAAGTGTGCTAAAACATATTGCATATATAGATATACTAGATATTAAAAATCATATGCATGTTACATGTGATGGAAAAGAATGAGTTAATATATGTCATGTGATAGTAATTCAATTAGATTAATCTTAAGATGCTTTTCATATTAAATATGACTATTTAAAGTGAATCTAAACTTAGGATTGATTTTAAATATATAATAAGCCATTCAATAAAGAGAATTAAATCAAATTAATATGCTTTAGAAAATGGCTTAAGGGATGAAAGAGGAAATCCTCTTCTTCTCTCTTTATAACACTAAGTTGCTAGGTGTAAATCAAATGAAATAAAAGAAAACATAAATTAAAATTCTTAAAATTTATTAAATAACTTCAAGTGAAATTAACCCTTTATTTTAAATTGAATCCTTCTACACTTAGAAAACTATAACTTCAATGTCTAGTTGAGACACACCACACAAGCCTTAACACATACATTAGAATTAAGTCATCACTTCTAGTCCTAAGTTAGGACAGTGCATGATGTGATGTATATTTTGTTTTATGAAGTAATGTTTTAGACTGGATGTTAGGGTGTATGCTTTGTAGACTGGATGTTAGGCCATTCCTAGCCTAATCATATTTTTTATTAGGGATTATGCTTAATAAGGTGCTTAAACTAAATATAAATGCTCTCTTTGCAGGTTGCTTAAACTCCTAAGCATAATCCAAGTTAGGATAGGTGGGTTTGGTTACCCATATGTAGGGAGCTAAGTCCAAATCATACATATAACTACTTGGGATTGTATGTGTGTTTAGCTAACCTCTATTTCACAGGTATAGTTAGATTTACTCTTTTCTATAAGAATGTAATTTTTGTAATAGAATTGGATTAGGGATGGAGATGAGACTAAGGCTTTGTCCTAAGGCACCCTGTGATGCCTTTGAAGTAAGCACATCCAAATCAAAGAAGGAAGAATAAAAAAAAGGAAGAATGATGAATGAAGGCCCTCATAGCATTTAATAAAATTGTAATTATTCTTTTATATTCTGGGTTGTATAAGGGTAGTGCTCGGTTACCCATCTTTTATTTTTAGGTTGTATGGCAGCACTCGATCGCATCGGCCTGTTATTCTTTTGTGTTAGGTTATAAAATTGATTGATGATTTGTTTAGATTGCATATTAAAAATTGCATCTTTTTCTTAGTTTCTTAATGATTGATGGTTTAATGTGTGTAGGATGATTAGGCTCTTAGGGTAAAATTAATTTTTCTACCCAACTAACCACTCATAACTAAATTATAAATGATTAATAATCTTACCATAAAGCCTAAATATTAAATAAGTAAAAATTTAACAACCCTTAACTATATGATTGTATGTCTCACAACATGCATATCATATTATTTCATACTTGAAAATATGGGATTTTCATCCTTGCACGATAGGGGAATGCTTGAACTGTGAGGAAATCCCTTGTAGTGGAAAACATCCCTTCTTGCTGATTTAGCCAATAACCTACTTTCATCATACATATAGGCATCAAAATCTTAAAGCCTTTATGCAAATATAGGTCAAAAAATTAAATAAAATTTGGAAAGATTTTGCATTAGACTAAGTCATTATTCTTACCACTCATGCTCTAGTCTCTTAGGGAGTGGGTTTAGATTTTTAGTCTCTTTCTAATTAAACAACTAGCCTATCTATCTTATAATTAATAAGAGACTACATAGTTTTAAAATCTTAGGAGGAGTTAGCTCGTAGCCACTCCAGACAATTATAAGTCCAGCAGTTGGACGGTTCATCCTCTCTTATGGAGGTGAACCTTCATGTCCACTTGTCGCTAGATTTAGTGTGCTTTAGCTCTTTCTAAAGCTCCCTAGATTTAGGATCCAAGGTGGCTATTTCCTTCGGGATATAAGCATAAATCCTCACCTCTTAGGCATTTCCATAACATTGTGTTGATTATAAGCCCTAGCAATTTAATAAAATTTTAACTCAAAACATATAAAACTCTTCAAAAAATATATAAACCCTCCCCATAGGATAGATTGGAGCAAGGCTTCCTAATATCATGAGTGCTCTCTACTTATTTTCTTTTAGATTTAAAATAAGTCTTCTCCTTGAACTTTATGATTGATTTTTTAAATATAACCAATCCTTTGATAATCTAACCTTGAAATCTTTGGAGATGATAATTGTCTACTTTAATTGAGAGTATTCTTAGAGAATTACATTCCCTAAGATGTAATTAACTATGGAGCCTTGCCTCCATAGGAAACTTTTGAACCCAATTTAATATAAACTCTGCTTTATTCATCTATGTAAAGTAGGGAAAAAATATCTAGTACATTCGAAGACCCATCATGCCTTAGGAGTCCTTATTAGATGATTAGGTCCATTGAAGGGTGATGTCTCTATCTTTCAGATAATATATCATACCTCAATGTCATACCCAATCACTTCAATAAGTAACCCCACGACCATGGTGTCCCACATCCAAGATTTTCTTAGTGCTAAGATATTTATAGTGATTAAGAAAATACTAAACCTAAACTTAGAAACTTAGAGAACATAACCCTAAGCCAAAAGTTTGCCTCAGGACAAATAGGTTTCATCTACCCTAAGGCCTAAATTGAGACTCATACCCATTAACTCATTTAAATTTAAGCTCATGTAAATGAAACACAACCAACCTCAAACCTATTCAACTGATCTTACTTGAATTTGGTTTTCTATTCCAAGCTCCAAGCTAAATTAACTTAAGTCTTGATCCAAGTTAACCCCCATCACAATCCCATAACTCAATCGTTTCATGTATCCAACTTAATTTTCTCAACCTCTCTAATTATTCATTAGATAATTTCAATCCATGCCAATACCAAAAATCAAGCCAATTGAACTAAGGAAAATCAACCAATCCAAGTTAGCCCATTTGACCTAAAGGGTTCAAATGAGCCAAAACCTAATTGAGCCCAAATTAATTATGATCAAAGCCACAAATCAACTCTAAATTCATCATTGAACCCCTCTCAACACTTAATTGACACCAACTCAATCCAATTCAACCCAATCAACCCAATTGGTTCACTTGACCCAATGAGACCTAAATGATCAATTTGATTCAAAGTTTAATCCAACCCAAATTAGATTAAATCAACTCATCCAATCCCTCCATAATGATTATTTATCATCTTTGATTACCCAATTGCAATCAATTGGGTCAAATCAAGTAAGTTTGATCACTTAACTCAAGTTGACCCAATTGAACTAAAGGGACAAATTGGGCCAAATCTCATTTCAATCCAAAATGATTGTGACCAATGCCTCTAATCAATCATAAATTGATTATTGAACACCCTACAATCATCAATTGAAGCCAATTCGGCCGAGCCAACCCAATTGACCTAGATCTAATTAAATCAAAACTCATTTTGATACAAATCAATTGAGACTAACACCTAAAATCATTCCCAAATGATCAATCAAACATAGACCAACCCATCATTCAACCTAATTTAACCAAATCGATCAGCTTGACTCATTTGGCCTAAATGAACTCATATGAACCAAACCCAAATCCACTCCAAATTAAGTCAAACCAATTGCACTCACTCACTCCAAATGACCAATTAAACTCACTTAAACTATTAGTATGACCCAATTTGGTGAAATTGATCAACTCAACCCAGTTGAACCCATTTGACCCATATAGGTCAAATTGGGCCAAACCTAACTAAACCAAGCACAAACTCAATCAAACATGGCATAACTCATCCTTGGGTCACCATGGGCTTGCCCATGTGGGCCCAACCCATAGTGAACCCAGTTTGGGACAAACCCATTGAACCAAGCCACCCAAATGGGACAAAATCCCCATTTAGGTGGATTCTCTACTCTCTTATCCCATGGTAATCACCTTTGGCTCTTCTTGGACAAGAGGACTATTGACCCAACCTAATAAAAAATTATTGGGCTCAGCTTTTGGCCAAGAGAGGGTGAGTTCACCTTTGGAAACCCATTGGTCCACCTAAGGGAGAATGTACACCCTATGCTAGAGCACTATATTCCCTCAGTCTCTCACTCTTAGCCGCCTCAACAATCCCTAGCCTCCTCCAATAGGTCTAGAAGGTTGCCAAAGGTTGAACCAATCTCAACCCTTAGTTTAATTAGGGAGGAGAGTACACTCCTCCCCATGGATTCAAACTCAACACACACCTTCCTTAGAGCATTCTACATAGTCCCATACCCTCTCATAAGCTCTTGGTGCACTCCACCATCAGGAAGACTAGCCCCTAATTGAACCCGAGAACTCCATCCATCTAAGTTTTCAAAATCTCCACCAAACCCAAATTAACTCTTCCCACACGTTCACCTCACTCTGTTGAGCCAAAATGAATCATTTTCTGAGCAATCCGACCACCAAATAAGTCCTTAGACCAACTACAATAAGCTTTATGGTGGCATTTGGTCCATAGAATAATCGACGGGGAGGCAGCTCGTGACATTCTCAACAGGGCTTCATTTCTTCAAGATAAAGTTACCTCTATCGATGGACCACCGATTTATAGCTCTAGCGAGGTAAACATCTTGCAATGTAGTTTCCCACTATAGGATCCCTTTAAATTCATTCCCTGATCATTTTGAAGTCAATTTCATTATCGAACAAGCTCTGATGAACTCAGATCGAGCAGAGAAAGGTGGGATGATGAATCATCGATTGTTCATTCTATGTGATCAGAATGGATGACCGTGATTAATCTCTATAGAAATCTTGATTTAATCCCTTTGAAATCATTAGATTAATCTTGGATGTCTGATCTAACATCGGACGTAATAAAATCGTATCTGCCACCGCTGAGTCAGCTGCCTCGTTAGATGATTTAAGTAACCAATACCATAGTTCCACATGGAAAGTGCTGTTGCGTCAACCTCTGCCACCGATGATTTAAAGTATCAATTTGGTCTTAAAAATGCAATTAAATGGCTTGAACATCACAAAAATCATAACTAATTATAGAAAAATCTAAAAATACAAATAAACCCATTTTGGAAAAGCTAGATAGAAGAGAATTAAAAAAAATAAAATCTATGATTTAAGTCCATTGAAAAATGCTTAATTATGGTTCAAAACTTAGGCTAATTATCTTAATTAAGGACTAATTACTTGGCTAACTAATTCCAAGTTTGGTGGGGTTATTCCATGAGATGTCCTCTGCCTCCCATAATTTTCTTGAATTATTTTCCATGAAATTTAAAGGATTTGGGATTTCAAACCTAATCACACTCATTAATTAATTTAATAATTATTAAGATTGATAAATATTAAAAATTAAATAATTAATGATAATTAATCATTATGAATAGTGAAAATTATGAGGAGAAGTAATTAAAGGCTCTTTCCTAATTATTTTTTTTTAAATGTGTCTCTTCAAGAAAGTTAATTAACATATGTGATAATTAGGAATTAATTAGGAAAATTAATAATAAAAATTTAAGTCAAACAAAATTAATGATTGATTTTGATAATTCAAATATAATTCATTTGTTTCCCTTTATGTGTTTAATAACATAAAGCTATTAAGGAAATTATGATTGACTCATTGGTATGGGAAAATCATAAGAGTACTTAAATTAGATTCTTTCACTCTTTAATCCAATTAACTCTTAAGCATGAGCCTAATTGCATTAAATCTCTTTAGGTGCACTGCAAATTTTACTTTCCTAAAAGTATATCATTGATGACTCATGACCAAGTAGTTAATTAAATTAAAGAAGCAAAGGGAAGGGTAATCAAATCAATGTCCGTAATGGTTTAAACCTAATAAATTTATAAAAATCTATTTAATTGCTTTCCTTAAATATATTAAATCACCAACATGGGATAGGGTAAATACTAAATAACATCTCTTCTCCTTAGGTTTTAATAATTCAGAAACCAAAAGAAAATTTCATAAGAATTTTGGTTAGTCTTAAAGAATATTTATTTGGCTTGATTATCCTTAGGACTTAATGTAATTGAATATGTTATGTGGTAATGTTTAATTACTTCTTTTCAAGCATCATAAATATAGATGCAATTTGTGCCATATGTTTATGTTATCAAAAAATTAAAGGAAAAAAAAGAAGAAAGAGAATCAAAATAATATGGTTACATCTAAGTTGCATGTGTTGGATAAATATTATTATAAGGTGTGGCTATTATCACTAATAAATCCTAAATTATTTTTCAAAACTATAAGCTAATGATAAAAAAATATAAGTTAATGTTGATTATAAATATTCAATGAAGTTTACATTTAAGTTATAATTTCAAAATAGTAAGGGATTTATTTTATCTTTATTCCATGTACATATTTACATACATTTGAATTGGTGAGTATATAGTCTGGACATCTCAAGAATATGAGGCTTTAAGTAGTCCTAAAGAGGTCATAGATATCCTCACTTCCCTGATTTAACTATGGCACATACTTGCTTAATTTTATTTATATGTATTAATGTTCCAGAATTGGAGATAAAACTTTGCTTTTTGTGTCACTAAGTTTTGCATGAATAAAAGGATTTGCTATTATATAATCATTGCATGATTTTTATCCCTAACCTTGTGTATATGTTTACATGTATTTAATTTGGCAAGTATATAGTCTAGACATCTCAGGAACATGAGGCTTTAAGTAGCACAAAGGAGTTCTTAGATTACCTCACTTCCCTAGTTTAACAATGACGTGTACTTGCTTAATTCTCTAATTCATGTCTACATATACTTAATTAAGGGATGAAATCTTTATTTTCTACCAAAATACATGAATTAATGATCATTAAAGTGTGCAAAATGCAAATATATATTGTATGTATAAATATGTGTATTAAATCAAATATCATGAATAATAAAAAATGAAGAAATGTGTATGCTATTGATGATGCAAAGAAGTGGCAGAATGTTATCAATATAATGGTGATTCAATTTCATTAATCTTGAGATGCCTTTCATGTTTGAATAAGACCCCTTATGACTAACCCAAACCTAGGTTTAATAAAAATATATTTAATAAATGATTGACTAAAAGAACCAAAGTCATAATAATGTACTCTTAGAAAACAACTTAAGATAGGGATGAAGGGGGTCAAACCCCCTTTCTTATCTTCATAATAATTAGATATTAAGTAGGTACCAAATGAAATAAAAAAAATATAAATTAATATTAATTCATTCATTCAAAGATTTGAAATGGAACCTCCCCTAATATTTAAGTTAAATAATTATGAACTTTAGATAATCATACTTTTAAAACTTAACTAATACATACCACACTAAACTTTATCACACACATTAGAATACTAAGTCGCCAATTCTAGCCTTTAGGTTAGGTTGTGTCATGGTGTTATATTTTATTTTATGATGTAATATTTTAGACTTGATGTTAGGATTATTTATGTGTAGACTAGATGTTAGGTCATTAATAGCATAATGATATTTTCTATAGGGGATTATGCTAAAGTAAGGAGCTAGTTTAAAGAGAAATGAGACAAATAAATGCTCTTGCACCTCAGATTGGTCAAAACCTTGGATAGATCAAAACTTCACACCTACATAGGTTAACTTCATCGCGGATTCATCTTTCTCCTAATATGCTCATAGAATGATGGTAAGATGTTCTCAATCTAACTATTCTTTTTTGCAGGGGATTGTGCTTAAGGGGTACTATCATAAATAAAATATAAATGCTTTTGCTTGCAGGTGCTTTATACCCTTAAGCATAATCCATAGGCCAGGTAGACTTAGTCACCCATGTATGGGGTGGTAAGTCCAATATACATGCTTGGGATTTGTGTGGTGTATTTTAGCTAACCTTTATTTTGTAGGTGTTGGTTATATTTCCACTTTTCCTATTCATGTCAAAATTTGTATAATTATGATTTTAGAATGATTGTTTATGGGGATTAGAATGAGCATTAATCATAAGATTGTATCTTATGCACCATGTGAAGCATTGGAGCATCCACCTTCCAACCACCCAAAAGAAGGAACCAAAGAAGGAAAGAAAAGAAGAAGAAGAGAAGAATAAAGCTTGAAGACCCCCATAACAATGAATTCCTTGCTTAATTATAATATTCATTTGTAGTCTGGGTTGTAAGGGTAGAGCTTGCCTACCCATATTTGATATTATTGGGTTTGTACGATGGTGCCCGACCACAATGGCCATTTATTCTTTTTGCAAATAGCTTTATAAATTGGTTAATGATTTGTTTAGCTTTTGCATTAAGTGGCATGATTTTCCTAGTTTCTTCCTTGCTTTTTGTATGGCTTGGATGTGGATTAGGCTCTTTAAGAAAAATAAATCTCTTACCCAACCTAATAACTCAAAATAAAATTAAATAACTCATAACCTCACCAAAAGCTTAGGTTTAAAATCAAGATAAAAGAATTAGCAACCCCTTAGCTGGATGAGCATTCCTTTATAATATCATGCACAAATGCATCTTATTTCACTCTTGATTGGAGGGCTTCCACCTTTGCTAGAGAACTCAACTTGACCTTTGAGAGCCGTGGTGGAAACTCACCTCCCCTTTCTCGCTGATTTTGGCAAATAATCTTATTTCTCATGCATTAATCATAAAAATTCTAATAACTTGAGTCACAATAATTATCCAAAAGAAAATAAACTAAAATTTTAATTACATTAGATTTAGGTCATTTGAAACATGCCCTTTACATGATCTAGTCTCTTCGGGGAGTGAGTTTAAGGACTTAATCTCTTTCTAAATAATAACAGCCTAACTATCTTGTATAAGCATAAAGACTTGCCTACATGTATTTAAAATCATAGGAGTTAGTTGGCAGCCACCCCCAGGTGGTTGTAAGTCTAAGTTATTGGATGGTTTGTCCTCACTTGTGGTGGCAAACCAATTACCCATTTTCTCCTTAGATTTAGGTTGTGCTTCCGGCCCTCGCCGAAGTTCCTTAGATTTAGGTTTTGAGGTTGCTTCTCCCCTTTATGGGCCATAAGCATAATTCCTCACCTCTTAGACATTTTCTTAATCTTGTGTTAAGGAACCTTAAGTCCTAAAATTCTAATGAAAAATGCAACTCAAACAAACTAAATCAATTTCAAAAATGTAAAGCCCAACCATAGGATAGTTTGAAATGCTTGTTAGGTTTCTTAACATTATGGGCATCTCCTACTTATCTCCCATTTTTTGCTTCAATAATAACTCCCTCTTTTGATCAATCCCATTTGATCTTGCAAAAATAAATCAATCAATTGATAGTCCTTTCCTATTGAAATCTTCAAAGACAATGATCATTTACTTTAATCGAGAGTTTTCCTAAGGGATCCCATCCCTTAGAATGTAATTAACTATGGGGGCTTGCCCTATGGGGAACTTAACTAACTTGGTTTAAAATAAACCCTGCTTTACTTTTCCATGTAAATTAAGGGAAGAATATATGGTACATATGCAGACCCATTATCCTTAGGAGTCCTATTTGAGGTGATTAGGTCCATTAAAGGGTAGTGACTTCTATCTCTCAAGATAATATACTATTCCTTGATGACGTACTCAACCACCTGAATAAGTACATCTACGGATCTACGTAGTGTCCTAAAAAGATGAATTTCTATAAGGTCTCCTCTTTCTTTTCTCACCACAAATTTGAAAGGTGACTCCTCAATAGGAATTTTTAAACCAACAATAATTATGAGCCAATGAGATGACATAAAACCCATAAGGAATTTAAATTTGCAATGCACCTAACAATGGAAAGGCCTAATGCAATTTGGCTCACAATTAAAAGTTAATTAAGCTAAGAGGTTGAGCTTAAGTAATTTCAAAATACCTTTTCATACTTATGAATGGGGTTTTGATTTCTTTAATTGAACTTAGGTTATTAAACACCTAAGCATCTACCCAAGGTAGATTAATTAAATTCTGGAACTTTTTAGAATTTTAAGAAATTGGTTAAGGGGATAATTAATGAATTAACCTTTAATTAAGAGAAGATTAAGGAGAGAAGAGGGGGTTTAGAGAATAGATAGGGAAAATCCCCCAAAATTATTCAAAAAACCTTCTACTCATTGGATCTGACCTTAATCAACCCTAATCATAGGTTAAAATCACTAATCATAACCTAATTATGCTTAATTACATAAAGAGGGTAATTAACAAAACCATATGCAATTATTCTAATCAAGCCTTCAATAAATCCCAAGAAAATTAGGGGAGGCAGAAGTCAACCCCTAAAACTTACTCAAGAAATTTGGGACTAAACAGAGGCCTAATTAAAGAGTAATTAGCAAAATACACTTTCCAATAAAATCCAAATTTAGAGAAAAGCATAAATGAGAATATAAATGGATCATGAGAAAATTTCAAGGATTTGAAGTGGTTTAAGCATAATTTAGGTTAAATCTATTAAAGGGAATTTAAATGATTTAAGGAAATTTTTAAATTGAAATTGAATTTTTGAATTATATTTGATTGATTTATGTTTATATTTCGTTTATATATGAGAATATAATTGAGCATATAAATAAGTTTTGAGAAAATCCCAAAGGTTTGAATAGGTTTGATCAAGATTTAAGTTAAATTAATTAAAGGGAATTTAAAGGATTTAAGAGAATTTTAAATTTGAATTTAATTTTTCGATTGGATTTGATTGATTTATATTTATATTTCATTTATATATAAGAATATAAATGAGAATATAAATATGTTTTGAGAAAATCCCAAAGGTTTGAATTGATTTGATCAAGGTTTAGGATTGATTTTGGCTATGTCCTTTAATGGGAAAGGGACTTAAGAAACTTTTCATGAATTGATTTGGAATTTTGAGTTTAGTTGATTGATTTGAATTTATTTCATTTATATATATATATATATATATATATATATATATATATATATATATATATATATATATATATATATATATGAATATAAATGAGAATATAAATTTATTATGATAAAAAATCTCAAAGATTTGAATTAGCTTGAATCATGATTTTGGTTAAGTCCTTAAGGGAGGATTAAGGACTTAGGCAAAATTTCAAGAATTTTGGTGAATCATGGATTTCAATCATGATTGATTTGGAGTTTGAAGTGATTTTTAAAATTTTTTCTAACACCCCTAAAGCATGATATATTCTTATGGCTAACTCTTCTAAGTCTTCTAGGGCTAGGGGAGTGTCTACCTAATCACTAGATGTGTCTTAATACTAAGGAACTCTTAAAGCCTAAGAGGAGTCCTATGTCTAAGATGAGAGGATTGAGAGCTCATTCTAAAAATGAGGTCAACAAGAGGCGATCAAATATTATTTCCAAGGGGTCTAGTAAGCTATTAGAATAATTTAAGATTCCCTCTACGCCACCGGATTCGCAACACATCTTACAAGCAAATAAAAGACGTTAATTAAGGTATTCTTAAATATAGCCACATGGTCTCCGATACTATGTTGAATGTTTAGATTCAAGTATATGATGATGTTGTGCGAGTTGCTTCCCAGTTTGGTCTTAGGACTAGGTTTCGGTTAACAAAACCTAAAAATCTAATTATTATAAGAATTTTAACTTATTAAAATATCTGAGATGCTAATTCTGTCATGTGACAGTAGATCTGATCCTCTATTATGAACTAAAAGTTGAAAATAGATCTAAAGTTCTCAAATATATTTGATTTAATCAATTAACTATCCTGATGATGGTTGTGTTGAATAGTGATTTCAACCAGAGGGGATACTTCCATTGAAATATGATTCTAATTTCAAATAAAATTAACTTAAATCAAGTATAAATATAAAAATTGCTTAAATGAAATTCAATAATTAAAACTTAAAGAAAAACTTAATTTATCCACCTTCACAAGTTTGTTGAAGATAAATTGCTCGCTCACAAAGGAAGTCAAATGTTTTACTACAATGTCTTCATTATGCGGCGGTTTCCAAATGGAACTATTTTATTATGACAAATGAATCCCCGATGTTCTCAATGGCTCTACCCTTTGAGTTGTGAATCATAGGGTACACTTGATAGGATAAAAAGCCCTCTGTCAGCTAAGGTAGACTTAAGATTGTCTCCTTAAACAAACACCACCCCAGGTCTACAAGGATTTCTTAGATGACATAACCCATGTGTTGTTGATAAGGATCCTTCGGTCAAGTTGGGTCGACTACCACCTCTGGCTAAGTAGACTAGGGACCACGATAGCTCGGGATGACGGAATCATGGGATCTAGATCGGGCACGTTATCATTCCCCCAACCATCCACTTTAAACTAATACTACTTAATTTTATAAATCTAAAAATCAAAACTCCATATGCTACTACTATACGCTACACATTAAGTGATCTAACGACTACTCTTAATCAAAGGTTATCTCTCATTTATTAGGAAGGTAATTAACTATAGGGGATTGTGCTTATAGGAACCTTAGAACCAAATCTAAAGTCCTCACATGTGAGGGCAAAATCTTTGAGTAGTGTCTTATCTACTATCTCATCTGCCTTCTAAAAATTACACCGAGACATAAATATAATACTCTCATTCAATTGTCAAGAGGTCAGTGGTGAGTTTTCGGAGCCCACGACTTTTGGCGACTCCGTTGAGGACAGGGTTGTCTTTCCATCTTTGGCTAGTCATATATGTGCTATAGTAGCAACAAAATATTTGAAAATTCAAAACAAAAAATGGTGATTTAAATGTGTAATAAATTTAATTTACTAATGTATGAGACTCTATGTCGAATGAATTATTCTGTAGAGTATATTTTTATTATACTATTATTTTATTCTGTAGTATCTCTGTATTTTAAATGGATGGGGTGAAATAATAATTACTAATTACTAATCCCCATCTTTCACTTACACAGAATGGATCTTTAGAGCATTCTTTTCATTGTTCAGCTAGGGCATGGCGTAAACATCTGCCTAGTTAACACTGTCATTAACACAGGAGATGTTGAAGCTACCATTCAATTTGGTAGATTGAATTTCCCAGCCATCATAAGTGCAACTCTTGAAATACCCACCCATGGTACACTCATCTAAGGTCATGCCGGGAGGCCTCACTTTACTGAAGCTCCTACTAGTCATGCTCGCCAACCAGTTTAGCAACCAACCACTGTTAAGAAGTTCTCCTGACAAAGAACTTTCAATTTTTAAAAGACTAGGTCAATCTGAAGCCTCCATGATGAAAAAATTGTCAATGGGCAAACTATGTCTTTGATGCCTGATGGTATGATTGCTTCATCGATTGGACCTTTCATACCAGGAAAGCATGATCATGAAGCTTCTTCATCAGGAAGCAAATTAACCAAAATGCAAAGAAGAAAAGAAATGCTGAGATGAGGGCTCAGCAGATCCCATTTGAATGACACAGTGAACAAACAATATTACCACCAGAAGTGAGTATTTCTACCCATAACAACTTTGATAATCTAAAATGGGTAAAATTGAATAGCTCTACTAGTGAGGTGAAGCGGACTCGAATCAACGCCAAGCTCCACCACCACGAGGAGATAGCTTGAAATCTTCCTCTAGAATACATAAAGTTCTTAAAGTAGCCAAGGAAAGAGGCTTGATGAAAAGAAAATCGTGGTGATTGAAAATACAAACTCCACCAAGGAGGTTGACATCTCTTATGGTAACTAGTCAGCCAAGTATGCTTCACTTGGTGAGCACCGATGACACTTGGATCGTGTCCAAGAATCCACGGTCCCAAAGAAAAGGTAAAAGGTATGGAGGCCAAGGTTCCATAATGAAGTTTTGAAGAAAGAAAGAGGTGTGATATCTGATACACATATTTAGAAATCCACCTCAAAAATAATTCATCAGAAGTGCATACCTAAAAGAAGGGATATCCCTGATAAAAGACATGATGGTCGACACCCTTGAGAATCATCTAGGGGATCCTATCGCCAATCAGATTCACCCCCACAAGAGAAGGTTGACTTTGATCACAGTCTTTTAATGGAAGAACTATTTGTTCCATACACTGAACCAGAGATCCACTGGAAACGTCAATCAGAAATTCATGTGCAAAAATAAGGCGATGAAGAGGACACTATGGATGTAGAAGTCATCTATATGGTTAGAGATATAGATGAACTTTCTCAGTAGCAACATAGATCTAAGGAACCTGAACCTGAATTTGATGTTTATGATAAAGATTCTCCACAGAAGAAAGTAGAAGATGGATCATCAATCTCTACCAAGGAGGAAGAAGAAGAAGATTAAAATGAGAATGGGATCATGGGTGGTGAAGCTATATATATGGTTGAACCAGAAATGATCGTACATGCTTTTATAATTAGCATATAATTCATAGCAACAACTATACTTGCAAATGCACAAGGAGAAGGACAAGTTCTTTCCAAGATGAGCAAGGATAATAACAACAAGAAATAGAGGAAGAAGAAGAGCATGTACTTGTTGATTCCATGGCACTAGCTAGAGAACAAAGACAAATGCAGTGCCAAATGAAAGTCAAAGATAAGGAAATTGCACAGCTTGGTACCAAGATGAATGACATGATTGTACAAATGAATATCATGATGGATATGTTGCAAAAAAATATCACGTCAAATGTAGCACCTATTTTGTTTCCTAATTAATAGGTAGCTAATAATATAACTTCCATACCACCAGTTGCTCTAATACCAGGTTCGACATGCCGACCCTTAAGTGAGAGTTAACCAATTACCTCTTCAATAATTCAAAATATGGCTAGCACACCTGGAACGATACAGTTGGTCAGCTAAAAATAATAATTAATTAAAAGATAAAGGCAATTACAGCTTCAAAGCAAGATGAAAAGTTGGTGAGTAAGGGTCGCCCTTACCCAGCTGAATATGATCAAGTGTCATACCCAAAAAGTTACTAGGTGTTGAAATTTAATACTTTAAGTGGGCTTGGTAACCCAAAGCAACATCTAGCCTAATTTAATGCTACTTGTGGTAACACAAGAGAGAATGATGCACTACTTTTTCATCAGTTCGTTAGAAGCTTGACCTCAGCTGCTTTCGAGTGGTATGCAGAATTGTCGAATGATTTTGTTAAAACTTTTGCTAAGTTAGAGATAATATTCGTAAAGAGGTTCGAAAGTGCAACCAAGAAAATAACCATCACTGACCTTGCATTGCTAAAAAGGAGAAAAGATGAGTTAGTGACAAAATTTATAAGTCATTGGCGTAACCTAAGTTTGAAATGTGAGCAATAATTAGAAGAAGAATATGCGATCCAATTGCTAATGAGCAATATAAATGATAAAATGGCACCATTTTTTATGTATGGCATCAATTATAACATTCCAAGACTTGCTTGATAGGGTGGCCAAATCTAAATTTATACAGATAAATCAAAGAGAGACAAACCTTGAGACTCAAGAAGAAATGAAACTCATTCCGCTTCCTATAGATCAAATGGTGAAAAGCATGCAATATATAATGTCGATAAAGAAAAATAACCAATGTACAATGACGATAAGGGAAAGAAGCTTGTCCATTATAATCCACAGCCAAAATTAGCATTAAGAGGCAATGATAAACCTCAGACTTTTTCAAGTGGTGGAGAGCATCCAAAACAAGCAAGAAGAGATGATGAGCGAATGCGGCCATCTCTTAAGAAAAAGATGAACAAAAAATATTCCTTTAGAAGGGACAGTGTGGCTAAATTATTTTGATAAGCACTCAAAGTTGGTCTATAATTACCATAAATTAAAAGGCCTAAAGAAGCTGATCAAGTCAATAATCCAAATTATCATCCCTATCATCGGATGATCAGCTATTCTATTGAAGATTCTTATGTCTTCAAAGATTAGCTAGAAAGGAAGTATCGACCGGTGAATTTACATAATTTGATAGTATTCCAGTCAACCTGAAAAGAGAGTCTACAAGGATGATTACATCCTCTTCTATATCATCCATTAAAGATAACATAAAAAAATCAATTGATTGAAGAATGGGAAATAATAGTCTAAGAAGACCACGAAAATGTCAAGTAGCTAAATGTCCCTAGTATTAAGTAGAAATTACCACTTGAACCTATATTGGACTTAAAATAGATGCTTAAACCAAGTATTTGAACTTCTCAGTGGAATTTTAATAAGGCTACTTCATCACAACATGATGAGTAGTCTACTAAATGTAGGCCTCATAAATCAAAGAAGCTAGCTAAGAAAAGAAGAAGAAGAGAAGCAACTCAAAAGATTATTAACAATATTAACAATTTGGAGGAGTATCACCTGACAAGATAACCATTTAAGCTTGCATATGCTTAAACATCATATTGTTAAATCGGATGAAGAAGATAATGGTGAATATTGTCCAAGAGAGACATGTTGAATCATTTATGTGATATCGATGTCCTTCAAAGATAAGTTACTTCAAAATGATAAGGGTAGTCGCACTCGACCAACCCATCAAAATTCTTATCTAAAAAATAAGAAGGGCCTAAGGAGTTAATATCTGAATTTTGTTTAATGACACAACAAAATATATTAGATGAAGATCTATATTTTCTTAACGAAGAAGAGTCAGATTCATTGATATCATCACATATGAAATGTATGAAGTTAAAAAATGAGTCTAGCCCTTTTGGTCAATCCTCCAGAATAAGAAGTGAACCTTAAGAAATAACTTCTTCAGAGGAATCTAAGCAAGATAAAGGTGATTCAAGTTCAGTTGAGAACTGGTAAAGTCTTACCACCTTCATTAAAGAGGGGAAATGCAAATAAAGACAAAGGCTAACAAATCAAAGTCAACGAAGATATCATTCCCAAAAATCATAAAATAAAGCCTAAATCAAGAGAAAATATAGATTATAATATTCTATCACACGTGAAAAAGATCCCTATACTGTTGAGTGTGTATGAGACTCTCTTAATGTCAAAAGACCTCTGAGAAACTTTGATACAGTCCCTCAGATATTCAAAGAGTTATAAAGCTTACTTTACAAAAAATGCATGACTAAATCATTGCAACTCAAGATCTCCCAGTAATCATATTTTCTAAAGAAGATCTTATGTTGGGAACAACGGATCATAACCATCTTTTATATGTTACCACATAGAGTGATGGCATTCTAATCAGCCAAATACTGATTGATCTAGGTTCTTCTATTTATAGTGTAAAAGCATTAAGTGGATTATCACTTGATATCCAACATCTTGGGAGAGATAAGTTGATTGTTCTTGGTTTCAATGAGGAAGGATAGAAAATCCTGGGTTCCTATATTCTCTCACTCAAGTTTCAGGATTTATATACAGAAGACAAATTTCATGTAATCGATGTGGATACATCATTTAGAGCTCTCTTGTCGTCCATCAAGATGGCATGATCCCATCAACTATGCATCAGTGTATGAAGTATCTAAAAGAGGGAGAAGAGTTCAGAATTCCTGGCAAGCTACAACCATTCTCCATCCATGAAGCAAAGATTTATGAAGATGCAAAATCTTTTATCCCTAAAGAGCCTAAGCCAATAGAGCCTCTTAAAGTGGTAGCATCCACTTCAGGAACTAAAAAGTAACTTCATAAGGTAAAAGAATTGAAGGAAAAAAAGGAAGAAAGAAGGCAATGCCGACTCCACCTAAAGCACTTTATTCTACACCTGAATCAAGAAAATTAGTTCCTCATTTGGGAAGTGACAAACAAGAAGAGGATGATATTTTTGTCAAACCCAAGAGAACTTATAATCTTTCAATGAAGACAAAATATAAAATAAGTGATTTCAATTTAGACTATGATTTTGAATCTACTTATAAAAATAGAGTTCAGAAGGTCACACCAAGAAGGATGGCTCATTTGGCAGTGTCAGAGGATTACTTTAAAATTATACCCATCCCTCAACAGTACTTCAAAGAAATCACTCCATTGGAGATTCATAACATTAAATAGTTTATAATATTTTATGTGCCACCATTGAGTGAGAGTGGCAGAATAGGAACTCTATTTTACAAATTTGAAGAGTCTCAGCCTCACAATTTTGATCAGCCCACTCAACATGAAGATGCTGATGGGATAGTGCCAACAAGAATACAAATATACTATCCACAGAAATTATGAAGAATGATGCACTAGCTTGGAATTCATATTAGAACCACTAAAAATGAAACACAAATTTTAATCGGATGTGGGGCCAAAGAAGTCCTCAAGCATCATGAAGAAGTGATAAAGTCTTAGGTTCATCCACAAATCTCATCAAAGTAAAGTTTGTTATAATATAATAGAAGCTGACATGGAAACTAATAGTGACGAAGAAGATGATCTCCATGAAATTCTTCTTACAAATGATGAAGATGTAGAAGCCAAGCCTGAGACTAAACAACTCAAAGATGGTGGACCAACAACAACTACGGAAAAACTTAAAGACATCAACCTGGGAGCTAAGGATGATCCTCGTTCAACTTTTTTCAGTGCCCTTCTACCTGATGAGAAAGTTGAAGAGCTAAAAATGCTACTTTGTGAATTCAGGTATTGCTTTGTCTGGATATATTCTGAAATGCCAATCTTATGCCCTGATGTAGTAGCCCATAAACTTGCCTTTAATCTAGATGCGACACATGTTAAGCAAGCCCTAGGTGAATGAGATTGGAGATTGAAAAATAGGTAATTACAGAAACTAAGAAGCTGATTGAAGTAGGCTTCATATAGGAGAAGAAATATACAGATTGGATAGCCAATATTATCCCAATTAGGAAGAAGAATGGCCAAATCCATGTCTGCATTGACTTTCGGGATCTAAATAAGGTATGCCCAATAGATGACTTTCCGCTACCAATATCGGAACTACTAGTGGATAATACTTCCAACTATGACATGTTCTCATTCATGGATGGATCATTGGGATACAATCAAATCAAGATGGCTCCTGAAGATGAGAAGCACACATCATTTAGGATGTCAATTGGTATATATTACAACACAATCATGCCCTTCAGATTGAAGAATGCTAGAGCTCCATACCGAAGAGCAATGATGCATATTTTTGATGAGTTGATTCACCAGAAGGTGAAATGTTATATTAACGATTTGGTGGTGAAGAGCTTAAATCATGAAAATCACTCAGAAGACTTGAGAATTATATTGGAGAGAATCAAAAAATATGATCTCAAGATGACTCCTCTAAAATGTGCATTCGGGGTATCCTCCAAAAAATTCCTTAGGTATATTGTACGTCACAGAGGAATTGAAACTGATCTTGCTAAAATCAAAGTAATTATGGAGATGTCTCCACTGAACAGTTTGTGTCAGCTCCATTCTTTACAAGGACAGCTTGAATGCATCCGTCGATTTATATCAAACTTATCAGGATGCTGTCAACCATTTGCAAAGTTGATAAAGAAGGATGCTCCATTCAAATGGGATAAGAAGTGCTAAGAAGCCTTCAATAGTATTAAAAGCTACATGTTAAATCCACCAATCCTTGCAACGCCTACTCATGGAATCCCCTCATTCTATACATAGCTGCATTAGAAGAATCCCTTGGAGAATTATTGGAACAACACAATGAAGAAAGCAAAGAGAATGCTCTTTATTATATTAGTCAAAGATTGATAGGAGCATAAATGAGATACTCTCCAATAGAGAAGCATTGCTTGCATTAACATTTGCAATCCAAAAGCTCCATCATTATGTATTATCTCACAAGATTATCCTCATCTCAAGGATCGATCTGCTAAAGTACTTGATGACAAGACTAGCATTGACAGGTCACTTGGCAAGATGGGCAATATTACTTTTACAATTTGATATCATATACATTCCACAGAAAGTGAAGGGACAAGTCTTAGCAAATTTTTTTGCTGCACATCGCATCCTTGTGGACTCTTCTCTTAATGATGATTTGCCTGATGAGCAAATTATGCTCATTCATAAAAAAGAAAAATCATAAATTTGTGAAATGTACTTTGATGAAGCCTCATCGATTAAACAAGTCCAACATCTAAATTTCCCAAGGGTAAGAGCAGGAATCGGTATCATCTTTATAACACCAGAAGGAGGGATAATAAGACATTCATATGGGTTGATCGAGCCAAGAACTAATAATGGAGTAGAGTATGAAGCATTAATGGAAGGTGTTGACCTCATTTTTAGAATGAGGTCTCAAGCCCTCCATCTTAGGCATAAGACTTCTCTTAGACTTTAAGAGTTCTTTAGTCGCAAGGCATATCTAGTGATTAGGTGGACACTCAACCTAGTCCTAGAGACTTAGAAGAGGTAGCCATAGGAATAGGCCATGCCTTAGGGATGTTAGGAAAACTTGTCTACCTTTAGCTTGAATTATTCCTCACTTTCCTTCCTTCAAGTCAGGCTCCAAATCAATTCTAATTGATTTTCTCCAAACTCAAATAAACTCCATGTGACTTAAAGTACCCTTATGAGCCAAATTTTAATCCTAACCAAATTGGATTGAATCAAACTCACCTATACCTCTCATCATGATCAACAATCATCATGGGATGATCAATCAATCAAATTGGGTCAAACCAAGTCAAACCTAAGGGTTGACCAAGTCAAAACTTAGCCCAAAATGAAACCTAACATAGATAAATTTTACTATAGGCCAAATTGATTGAAACCATTGATCTAAGTCATTCATGACCTATGTTTGAACTTGATTAAGTCAACATTTGAGCCTAACCTAGCCCAATTGGCCACTTGACCCAAGTTGACCCAACTTGACCTAAAAAGTCAAAATATGTCAAAACTTGATCTAAGCAAAATTGATTGAAACCAATGGGTCAAGTTCATTCCAAATCACTTGTGGAACTTGACCAAAGCATCAATTGGCCAACTAGACCTAACCTAGCCCAATTGACCTTAGACCCAACTTGACCTAAAGGGCCCATGTTGAGCCAAATTCAAACTTAACCCAAATTGATTGGAAACAAAGATACCAATCCACTCCCTATTACTAACCAAACCTAAACCTACCATTAACCTACCTCAAATAGGTCAAATGGGTCAAATTGGTCAACTTGACCCATTTGACCTAAATGAAGTCATATGAGCCAAATTCAAAACTAATCCAAATTGAATCACACCAAAGCCACCAAAATATTTCAAATGGTCATATGAACTAGACCCAACCCTTGGTTTGGCCCAATTTGACCTATTGGTCAACTTGACCCAAGTTCACCCATTTTGACCTAAATGGGTCAACATGAGCCAAACCTTATCAAATGAATTCCAAATCTCATGAAACTTGGCCAAACCTAGTTTCTCCACATACCCAACATATCCAAATTGAAAAATCAATAAAATGACCATTCTACCCTTAGGCTATAGAACAAATTTTGGCCTAATCCAAGGGTTAATTGGTCATGCCCTCTTCATCAACTTGATGCCTTCCTAATAGCCTAAGTGGACCAATGGAGAGTGGTGCACCCAACCCAATGAGTTTGGGTCAGCCCAAAGGTACCCAAGGCCAAACTCGACCCCCTTGCTTAATTTAGCCAATTCAAAATCCTCCTTCCACTCAATTGATGCACATCGGAGGTTGTCAATCCACTCAAACCTCAAACTGACCATGTGCCAACTCTAAATAGAACAAAAACCCCTCTAAGGTGGTCAATTGGATCAAAACGGTAAGCTAAGTGTCGGTCGTCTGATTTCCATAGGGGGAGATATACTCCCCCTAATTCAATTTGAAGTGATCATTCCCACATTCGATTGAAGCCTAGTGAGTGTTAGGAAAGATCAGAGAGCCATCCTAAGCTTTCTAAGAGGGATTTGATAAGTGCATTTCTCAATTTTCCCCATTAAAAAATAGGGGAGCTCACTTCAATCCTTAACTTTCTCTATACTCAAATCCATTCCAATTCCTCGTGTACACCCCCTCAGAGGATCAATTCGAGTGCACCCAGGCTCCCATTTGAGTTCCCAAAGCAAGGAGAGTCTCAATTGGATCAAAGTTGCATGCATGGTGAAGTGGTGTTGGTCCATAGGGAGATCCACTCAATCCCAAGCCTTGAAACTTTCAAAAGAGCTTCATCTCCACTAGACAAAGCTACCTCATCGAGCTCGAGCGCCGGTGATCACCTCCAGTGAGGTATGGAATTTTTTGACCACTTAGCTTAGGCGGTGTTGGTCTTTTGTGAAAGAAATTTTCATGTCATGAGAAATCCACCCTTGGATAGGCTTCTCATTAGCTTTAGATGGTGTGGTAACAATCTCATTCTAATCCAAGCTCAACCGAGCTCGGATCTTCCCTTAGATCATGAACGATCTTTGTTGAGCCTAAGGGAAGAACTGGGGAGATCTTGGCCATCCATCTGTGCATTTTAGATGGATGGCCAAGATTAATCCCACATTTTAGAAATATTTTATCCCTCTTGAAACCATGGGATAATCCCTGGTCGATCGATCCTTGATTGAATGGCAGAGATAAAAGTGCACCCCGCCGTTACGCCGCCATCTAGATGTGACACTTAAGTGGGTAGCTCACGGTGCGGTGCATGTGAAGTGCACTGACCGCCGCTGCCACGTGTCACGTTGTGAGGTGAGGGACTAGTTAAGGGATTTAATTAATATTAATTAATCTTCTGATGTTCAAAAATTCATATCTCCTTCAATAAAATTCAAAAAAATATGAGGTAAAATTTTATTGAAAGATAATTCAATCTAGAATATTTTAAAAATAATTTCAATGATATTTCAATTATCCTTTTCTTAGATTTTGGGTTTTAATGGAAATCTCATTTTGCTAATTACTTCTTAATTAATTCTCTGATTATTCCCAAACTTCTTGGGTATGTTTTAGGGGATGACCTATGCCTCCCCTAATTTTCTTGGGATTTATTTAAGGTTTAATTGAGGGAATTGTAAATGTGTTTCTTGATTACCCTCCTTATGTAATTAAGGATAATTAGGGTTTGGATTAGTGTTTTAGTCCATTATTAAAGTTGATTAAGGTTAGATCCAATGCTTTCATATGATCAACCAAACCTAAAACTACCCATGACCTAGCTTAAATAGGTCAAATGGGTCCAAATGGTCAAGTTAACCCATTTGACCTAAATGAATATGCACCAAATTCAAACCTAAACCAAATTGAATCAACCAAAGCCACCAAAATATTTCAAATGATCATATGAACTTGACCCAACCCATGGTTTGACCCAATTTGACCACTTGGTCAACTTGACCGTTGACCCATTTTGACCTAAATGGGTCAACATGAGCCAAATCACATCAAACCAACTAATGAAACTTAAAACCTAATTTCTCATCATACCAAACATACCCAAATGAAAATGAAGGTCAAATAACCATTTTAAATTTTGACAAATCCATTTAGAATTTGGTCAAATCCTCTCCATAACTTGGCACCCTCTTCGGATCAAGTGAACACTAGGGAGGGTGGTGCACCCAACTCAATGGGTTTAGCTCAACCTAGCCTAATGGCCAAACCACATGCCTTGGCCACATGGGAATCATGCCTCCACTTATTTTGACCACATGGGGAGTTCACCATTCCACTCCTCTGGCCAAATCAAATTCAATGACTCATCTAACAGCCTAACAAACCCACTAAATCAAGGAAATTGATCAAAAATGGCAAGCTCTTGTTCGGTTATCCGATTGCCAAAGGGGGAGATATACTCCCCCTAATTCAATTCAAATTACACATTCCTCAATTTAATTGAACCTAAGAAAGTCAGAGAAGCAATTCCTCAACCTCCCCAAAGCTTCATAGAGTGAAAATAGGGGAGCTCCACCAAAAACCAAATTCACTCCACACTCAAAACCAGTACAATTCCCTTTGCACACTCCCTTAGGGACCCCAATCAAACTCACCTAATCTCTTTCCTAAGTTTCTAAGGCAAGGGAGGAGCCATCTTGATCAAGACCGAGCTCAAGGCAAAGGGGAGTTAGTCCATAAAAGCACCCACTCAATTTCAAGAACTCAAACCTTTAGCAAAGCTTCGTCTAACCCAGATGAAGCTTCTCCAAGGGAATCAAGCGTCGGTGATCACCTCTGGCGAGGTTACCCATTTTTTGAGTTTAATCTAGCTATGTTTTGGAGCTTTGTGAAGTGAATGTTAATCCCATAAAATTTTAGCCATTAGATGTGATCTAGGTTGCATGTTGATGGTGTGGGTTGACTTTCATTCCAATCCAAACTCAATTGAGCTAGGATCATGGCCACAAAGATGGATGGATCTCCTTGCTCATAGAGAGCGGTAGGGTTGAATCTCTAGCCGTCCATCCGCGCATTTTGGATGGATGGCCGAGATTAAAATGCATAATATCCATATTTTTTTCCCTCAGATTCATGGCTTTAATCTCATCCATCCATTTTATTGGTGAGGAAAAGCGTAGCAAACCATCAAACGATCTGATGGGTTAAATCCCCAATCTTGTTGCACCGCGTGTAAAGTGCATGCCACATTAGCGGCACATATGGCACCGACGAGATTAATAATATAATTAGAGATTAAAAAATTTCCAATTAATTACCAAATCTTCTAAAATTCATTTCTAAAAATAAAAAATTAAATAAATTGCATATGAAAGATAGTTGAACACATAATATTTTAAAATTGATTTTAATTAATTTTGAATAGTTCTTTTCTCTGAATTTGGGTTTTATTGGGGATGTTAATTTGCTAATTACCATTTAATTACTCCACTGATTAATCCCAAACATTTTGTGCATTATTAGTGGGATGACTCCTACCTTCCCTAATTTTCTTGGGATTTATTGGTGGCTTAATTAGGGGAATTTCTAATTCATTCTTTAATTACTCCCTTAATGTAATTAAGCTTAATTAAGGGCATAGTTAGTGGTTTAACCCTCTCATTGAGTCAATTAAGTTTTAATTAAGTGATTGTGAGGTTTAGGGAATAATTTTGGGGTACTTTCCTTGAGATATTCCCTAAACCTCCTTTTCTTTCTTAATTCACTAATTAGCCCCTTAATTAATTTCATAAAATTTTAAAACCTTTCAAAACTTAATTAATCTATCTTGGATAGATGCTTAGGTCTTTAAGAGCCTAAGTACATTAAGAAAATGAAAATCCAACTCACATGTGTGAGAGGGGTTATGAAATTATTTAAGTTAAACTCCTTAATTTAATTAATCACTAATCATGAGCCAAATTGTGAGGCATTTTCTTCATAGGCATTGCAAATTTAAATTCCTTGTAGGTTTTATGTCATCTCATTGGCTCATGATTATGTGGTTAAATATGCTAGGTGGTATAGGTAAGGCATAATTAATACACTTAATTCATACCTTAACCTAATCAAAATATAAAATGGATTTAATCATCTAAAAATTGAACTTAAACATCATACACAGGTGGGAATGGGTTAAGAACATCAAACTCACCTCACACTTTCAAAAAATCAAAGTCAAAACAAAACCAAACCTTCTTTAAAAATAATTTGATTTGCTTTAAGCATTCTTATTTCATAAGATTGTCTTTAGGAATTAATTAGGGTGAATGTGTTTATGCTTTCATCATTTTAGTTCTTTCTCAATATGCTAAATGTGTATGTCATATGAATTTCATGCATTCATTCTTTTCAAAAATTGAAATGAAAGTGAAATGTTTCTTTTATGTCAAATTGCATGTTTTGGCTAAAATAGAAATATGAGGGGCTATTATCACTATTAAATCCAAATTATTTTCAAAATATATGAACTAATTACCAAAACTAAAGTGTGTTATTATATTTTATTTATAAGCTTGCATGTGAGTAAAATATAAGGATGTGCTTAATGTAGTTTTCCTTCTCCCCTCTTTTAGCATGGTTTTGAATAGGATTTGAAAAAATGTATAGTTCATGTAAAAATAACCTAGCACTTGCCTAATTTCATTTCCTATTCATTCCTATACTATTACTAAAGAAGGATACCTACACTTGTACATATAAATTGCATAAACAAAATAAACAATCAAGTACAAACTTTCGCATCTTTCTTTTCCATTTATTTCTTTTGTACATATGCTTGTATTTAAGGAAAGTGGTATATTAGTCTACAACCACGGGTTGAGGTTTTAAGTAGCCCTAAGTAGGTCTTGTACCTTACATCCCAGTTAACAATGACGTCAGACTCACTTATGTCTTTCATACATTCATGTGTATGTGAAAATTGGATAAGAAACCCCTTTTCTACTTAATGAAAACCATGCACAATAAGCATTCAAATTTTCTTAAGTAAGCCACTTAGCATTTATTATAAAGTGTGTTAAAAATTCTCATTTATATGTATAGATATGCTTTCGGTTCATTCATATGCATATTATACATGTTGGGAAAGACTAAGTGATGTATGCTTTGTGAATTTAGTTCACTTTACTTAATCTTAAAATTCCTTTCTTTTTGAATAGGTTTGTCTAGATTTCATCTAAACTTAGGATTACTTAAAATACATAATAAATCACTAAACAAAACTAAACATGAATCCACTTTAGAAATCACTTAAGGTAGGGAAGGAAAGAGAAGTTCTCTTCTCTTTTCCCTCTCTTTAAAACTCAGTAATTAATTATAGGATTCATTTTAACCAAACTAAAAATACAAAATAAAATCAACCAAAATCAATAAAATAACTTAAATGAAACCATCCTCAAACTTGAACACTTTCACATTTAAAAATACAAACCCTAAAGCCATACTTAAGCATACCACACAAACCTTCTAAAGCACACACATTTAGACTAAGTCACCACTTCTAGCTTTAGGTTAGGGTAGTGCATGATTTGATGTTTGCTTTTGTTTTGTGATATATGCTTTAGTTTGGATGTTAGGGTCAATGTGCATAGAATAAATGGTAGAACAATTTAGTCTAATAATTATTTTCTGTAGGGGATTGTGCTTAAGGGACACTATAATAACAATATAATTGCTTTTGTTGTGCATAATCCAATAGGCCAGGTAGACTTGGTTACCCATGTGTGGGGTGCTAAGTCCAATATACATTCTTGGGATTTGTATGGTTTGTTTAGCTAATCTCTATTTTGCAGGTGTTAGTTAGATTTACTTTCCATTTTAATGTATTTTTGTAATTAAGATTTTGGATTGATTGTTATGGGGGATTAGGATGAGCATTGGTCATAATATCTCATCTTATGCACCATGTGAAGCCTTTGGAGCAACCACCTTCTAACCATCCAAAAGAAGGAACCAAAGAAGAAAGAAAAAAAAGAAGAAGAAAGAAGAAAAGAAGAATGAAGAAATGAAACTTGAATACCCCCATAACAATGAATTCCTTGCTTAATTGTACTTAATTCATTTGCAATCTAGGTTGTGTAAGGGTAGAGCTCAGTTACCCAATTTGTTTTCAGGTTTATGCGGTGGTGCCCTACCACAAATGGCCTCTTATTCATTTGCATTAGCTTTATAAATTAATTGATGATTTATTTAGCTTGGACATTAAGATAAATTAATTGATGATTTATTTAGCTTGGACATTAAGATGATATCATTTTCCCAGTTTCTTCCTTACTTGATGTATGGCCTAGATGTGGATTAGGCTCTTAGGGAAAAATAAATCTTCTACAAAATTTAACAATTCAAAATTAAAATAAAGAACTCATAACCTCACCTAAAGCCTAGGCTAAAAATTAGGATAAAAGAATTAGCAACCCCTTAGTTGGATGAGTATTTCTTTTATAACATCATGCACATACATTTTTTTTAACACTTGATTGAGGGCTTCCACCTTTGCCAGAGAAACTTGGCTTGACCTTTGAGAGCCGTGGTGGAAACACACCTCCTCCCTTCTCACTGATTTTGGCTAATAATCTTACTTCTCATGCATTAGGCATATGAATCTTATAAGTTTGAGTCAAATGATTATCCAAAAATGAAAATAACATATAATATGATTTGTATTAGATTTAGGTCATTTAAAGCATGCCCTTACATGATTTAGTCTCTTTAGGGAGTGAGTTTAAGGACTTAGTCTCTTTCTAAATAAATAATTGCCTAGCTATCTGGCATAAAGCATATGACTTGCCTACATGAATTTAAAATTGTAGGAGTTAGTTGGCAGCCACCCCAGGTGGTTGTAAGTCCAAGCAGTCAGGTGATTTATCTTCTCTTGCGGAGGCAAACCAAATACCCATTATCACTTTAGATTTAGGTCATGCTTTCGGCCCTCACTAAAGCTCCTTAGATTTAGGTTCTAAGATTGCTTCTCCCTTTTATGGACCATAAGCATAAATCCTCACCTCTTAGGTATTTCCATAATCTTGTGTTGTGGAATCATAAACCCTGAAATTCTAATAAAAAGTTAACTCAAATGAATAATTTAATTTCTAAAATATAATGTCCAACCATAGGATAGTTTGAGATGCTTTCTAGTTTTCCTAGCATCATGAGCATTTCTCACTTATCTTCCTTTAACTTCAATAATAACTCCCTCTCTTTGATCAATCCCATTTGATCTTCTAAAATAAACTAATGATTGATAGTCCTACTGAAATCTTTAGACAATGATCATTTACCTTAATCGATAGTATTCTAAGGGATCTCATTCCTTAGGATGTAATTAACTATGGGGGCTTGTCCTTGTAGGGAACTTAATGAACCTGATTTAAAATAAACCCTACTTTTACTTTTCCATGTAAAGTAGGGGAAGAATCTTTGGTACACATGTAGACCCATTGTCCTTAGGAGTCCTTGTTAAGGCGATTAAGTCAATTGTAGGGTGGTGACTTCTATCTTTTGAGATAGTACACCTCTCTTCAATGTCGTACCCAATTATCCTCAATAACAACATTTACAGATTTATGTGGTGTCAAAAATGCATAAAAAGGAGATGTATGTTTCTATCTTCATTTTATCTCACATAGGTGAAGATGGAGTATGTATCCTTTAGAAATTCTCTTTCATAAAAATTTCACTACAAATATGCACACAATCATGAGTCTGGCCTTTAGCCAATAAGCTCCTCACATTCCAACTTCCAAGCTTTGGGAGAGACATTAGCATCGATTAATGATTTTTCCTTTTCTTTCTTAGTCTTTTGGACTAAGAAGAGAATGTTGTTTGGGGATTTGGATATCTCCTTATCTTGGGTGGTCTTTCCAGAATTTTAGGGATTGAGTCTTGAGGTCTAATGGATGAAGTTTTGTAAGGAGTGGCAACAATTGAGCAAGTTGTGATGTTATACGTGGAGTTGAGAATAGAGGAGGCATGGGTTTCAGTCATCTACTCATTCAAGGCAGGATCAGTTCATTCAGATCACGGAGAAGGAGGGATTGGGGCAGGAGTTGGTTAGGGTCATTAAATGAGGTCGAGATATGTGGGAATATTCTCTAAGGTAGGGTGTTCAACCAGATGAGAGTAGTTATTTCCACTTGTTGGGGAGATGAGGAAGGAGGAGTAGCTTCTTTAGGAGTGCAGGAACTTGTGGGGGGAGCTAGATGGGCTTAAGGCCTTCTATGTTTGCTATGCCCCAAGAGGATGGGGTGTTGGATTGAGAGGGTAGCTCGAAGGATTGTGGGAGAAGGTTATGCATTTAAGGCAAGCACTAGATTTCTAATCATAAAGAATGGCTAGTTCATACATCAACATTGATTCAATAAAATAGAATCGAGAGCAAGGAAGAGGGACACACACGGACACAAATTTGAGCAAAGTAAGTCAAGATTTAGACATTTTGGGTTGTCAACCAAGAGGAATACCCACTTTTCTTGCTACCTTTGAGAATCCTCTTCATTCCAACAACACAATGGAAGATTAGCATTATCCACAATGGTATTTAGAAGTTTTCCTTGATCGTCAAATCCCAAGACCATTTCCTAAATATAAACGCCTTCAATTAAGAAACA
Source organism: Cymbidium sinense (assembly GCA_021442155.1). NCBI lineage: Eukaryota > Viridiplantae > Streptophyta > Magnoliopsida > Asparagales > Orchidaceae > Cymbidium > Cymbidium sinense. The sequence continues at coordinate 52,458 of JAKCPB010001795.1, read as the reverse complement.
AAGGCCCACACACAAGATCGAAGTCCTCTAGAACAAATAGAAAGAAGTCACCCTCTAGGGTAGCAGGTCAAGATGCCATTTTAAATGTCCATTTCCATTTAATAGTAGCCAGAGAACCATAATATGGGCATTTTGATAGCATGATCGACTAGAGCTCCCATTCCTTTTGACCCACAATAAGCTCAACCTTGAGAAGCTTGAGACTCAAGGAAGGGATGTAGGCTAAAGAAATAGAGTTAGAGTTTTCCTTATGAGAGTTCGGAGAGCTTTCAGGTTACAGAGAAGGGGACGACTATTGGGGTAAAGGGTGCAAGCTAGCAGGGCGGAACCTAGAGGAGGGATAGGTGGGGAAGGATGGGGTGGATGCAAAATCCATGAACAAAAAAAAGAGAGTGGGGAAAACAGAAGAAGAGGATGCAAGCTAACCTGAAACCCAACAATGAGAGGCAAGGAAGTAACTAAAGAACAACACGAACCACCAGTGGCAAAACAACAAGAAGCCAAATGAAGAAGCCATTCAGCATGTGAGGAGGAAACCCTAAAGCCACCATGTCCTCCCCATCACTTCTTTCAAAATTGCCATATGAACATCTGTCATTGAGAGAGTGTTTGTCTCAAAAAAATTCAATATTTTAATGTGTTTTACTCTCAAATGAAATTTTGTTTTTTTTTGTTTTTTTTTTTTGCTAAAGTGGAACTATAAAGCTGAAAATTTCAGCCAAAAAGTAGTAATAATCAAGAGGAGTGAAAATATAAAAATTTATAGTAGTTCCTTAATATGACTCTAATGGTTTAATTTTGAAGTTCTAAGAAATCTCCAATCAATGTATATTAATTCTGCTTAATTATTATGGCTAAAGAGATCATTAAGCATAAAATTATAGATATTTTATAATTTTAATGATGCTTTTGCTAATGTTTACATGACTACAAATTTTACTTGCATCCTTAGATGAATTATAATTGAGATAATATTTTTATTTAATTTATATTTAGAATTTGTACTATGCAGGTAACATTGAACTAATGGCACCTACAACTATCATTTAATTAAAATACGACTTATGTATATAAGACGTTCTTTGAACTCTTTCACCTTCTTCATCTTAGTTTCTTCAACTAAGTTAATATAGAAATGTAAGTTATACTCGTGTCTATCATCTCTTTTCTTTTATTTCTTGTGTACCTACGATAAAAAGCTAGGAAGAAAGAGAAGCTATTATCTATCTATATATATATATATAATAACTATAAGTTTTCTTCACTCAGATCTTATCATAATTATGTTTTCATTGAAGGAGCTCACAAAACTAATTTGAATGTCTAAAAAGAACAAGTAATTACGAAACATATATGCAAATATGTAATATTGATGTATAATTTAAATTATTTTGTAACATCAACTCCTTCAGAACAAAGCCTCTCTCTCTCTCTCTCTCTCTCTCTCTCTCTCTCTCTATATATATATATATATATATATATATATATATATATATATATATATATATATATATATATATATATATATAATATATATATATATATATATATATATATATCTTTGCATGGTTTATAGAAACATGTAAAGAAAAAAAAAGAAAAATAATAAAAAAGAGAAGAAAGAAGAAAGAGAAGAAAAGAGAAAAAATAGTGAAATATATTGCATCCGCATTCAGATAAAGAAAAATTTAATATTTGAATGTGTGAAAATTATATGCATATATATGTGCTTCTTTTTTGCATATTTGAAGGCCTTATCATGCTCATCAGGTGAGATGAAAATCGACCAGTATTTCAAAACACCAACCATCATCATAGGTTATGATAAAATCATTAGATGTGGCACCCTAAGTCAATCGCTAAAATTTTAACTAAATTTTGGACTTAAGAAAAGAGTAGAATAATATTTGCATATATATATTCGCTTTTATGCAGATGATTGAAGACTTCATTATGCTTATTAGGGCATTGAAATTCAGTAAGTTTTCAAAGCTTCACTTATGGGCATGGCGGTAGGCCAAAATAGTTATAATGTAGCCCCCTACGCTAGGATAATGTAGAATACTGCTAAAACTCTGCCTGATTTTGGATTAAATTCTGGACTTAAAAGAATCAAAATTCATCTAAAATCAAATTTAATTATATTAAATTGAAAATTCTAATAGAATAAATATAGAGGTAAATATTAAATTGAAATAAAATAGGAGATTATAATGAACTTTTAAAAAAAGGACTTTACAAGTGAGGCTTGAAGCTAACTCAAGATAGAACTAAAGAAAAAGGACTTTACAAGTGAGGCTTCAAGCTAACTCTAAACACATAAGAAATTTGCAATAAATTTATGTATATTTATCCCTTGATGTGGAATTTAAAATAAACTCAAATTGGGTTTGTTCATTTTTATATGAAGATCGGATAACTCTCATAAGTGCAAGAATATTATTCGATAGCTTACTCACAAGCATAACTTGTTGGCTTACTGATAGTCATGAATGTTATATTCCAAGTCTACTTGAATTTGTATTTCAATACAAAACTAAATCATAAGAAATTTATTAAGTGTTGTGTTTATATATATATATAAAAGGGGAAATCAAATGAAATTTATAAGAGATATATGAAGAAGTTAAATGACATGTTGGCAAGCATAGTTAAAGCTCCTTAATGCATGATTGAAAGGTTCATACAGGAGCTGTTAATAGTTTGCTTTAAACTAATTGGAAGATAAATTCTCAAATATGAAAAAATTCAAACCTGCTCATAAATGAATTTGAAAGCTTGGAGAACTGAAAAATTTAACAAGTAAACTAAGTGCAAGCAATATTTTAAACTACAACCTAAATCAAAATACCATCGGATTAGCAACCGTAAATAGAAGTCGTTAATAAAGGCTTCAATTGAACTCTTGCATGTATTATAAGGCATGATTAAAATTCAAATTCAGTGCCTTAAAACTATGCAAGCATTCTTAAATGTACCCATGATCCCTGACCCTATGCCGAATGCTTAAACTTAGTGTCTAAAGATGTCGAGCTTGCTTAAATTTTGAGTGCAAGTAAAGATACAATATTTTGAGTGCAAATATAAATCTAATTGCTCCAAATCGCCATCGATCTGTAATTCTTTGTATAGTAAGGTGATACTAAATTAAATTACATGAATGAAGGAGCTTTCTTCAATCCAAAAATTAGAAAATTATTATGATTTTCAAAATAAAAGTATTTCATTGATTAGATGAAATTATCTAAGCTAAAAAATATTTGCATGTGCTCCGACATAGAGATTTAGAGTGTAAATTTTAATGTAAAAGGCACATGTGCTAAGTTGAAATTAACAAATTAATCTCATGATTAAGAAATAAAATTATCTAAATTATTAAACACATGCATGGGCCCCAACACTATGCCAAATGCTTAAATTTAGTGTCTTAGGATGCTGCGCGGGTTGCTTCTCGATATGGTCTTAGGACCGGGTCCGGGTTAACAAAACCTAAAAATCTGATAATAATATTATAAGAATTTCAATTTATTAAAACATCTGAGAAGCTAATTCTATCATATGACAGTAGATATGATCCTCTATTATTAAACTAATAGAATTGACAGAATCTGGAATAATAAATTAAATGATCAAACAATACATCTACCCCAATGATGTGTGTTGAATGGAGATTTCAATCGAAGGGGATACTTACCATCAAAATGTGCTTGTAAGCTCAAATTGAAATAATCAAAATCAAATATCAATATAAATATGAAATCAGATAAATTACTAAGTGTTAAATGCTTAAATGAAATTCAATCTCTAAAATTTAAAGCTAAAATCTAATCCACCTTCCACAACCTTGTTAAAGCGTGACAAATTAAGAAAACTCTAGCTCACAAAGAAGCCAAAGTCAAATCAAATGTTCTACTATGTTCACCCTCAATCAATCTCAAGCTAGTAAGGATGTGGCTCATGTCCTCTGACTGTATGGCTTGGCCAGTAGGCTCCACATATAATGTAGTTACGACTAGAGTCATTTAATCGGGTGATTGATATCAAATGACACCATTATATTACGATCATGACTATAGCCCGTATGCTCCTCAATGGCTCTGCCCTTTGAGTTCTGAATCATAGGGTATACTTGATAGGGCAAAAAGCCCTCTATTAGCTAAGATGAAATTAAACTTGCTTTTGACAAACACCACCCCGTGTCTACAAGGATTTTTTGGATCGTAACCCATGTGTTCGATAAGGATCATTCGGTTAGGTTGGGTCACTACCTCCTCGACTTCGTAGACTAGGGACCAATAGCGGGATGATGGATCATGGATCTAGATCGTCATCATTCCCCAATCATTGCTTTTAGCTAATAATGATGAATTTCATAAATCCTAAGTTCTAAAACTCAACATGCTGCTATTATACGGTACACATTAAGTGATCTAATGACTAGCCTTAATCGAAAGTCCTTTCTCACTTATTGGGATGGGTGCTTGTGCCTACAGGAAACCTAGAACTAGATCTAAAGTCCTCGCAAAATGAGGGCGAAATCTCTAGGTAGTGTCTTATATACTATTCCATCTGCCTTCTAAAAATTACACCGACATCTTAAATCAAACTCTCTTCATATTGTGAGAGGTCGGTGGCAAATTTTTGGTGCCCACAATTTTAAAAAATGATTAGTTTGTTTTCATTGATTTTTCATGGGATGTACAACTTATACACAAATATGTAAAATTGATGTACAACTTAAATTAATTTGAAAGTCTAAAATGAATAAGTAATTACATGAAACATATATGCAAATTAATATTGATGTACAACTTAAATTATTTTGTAACATATCAACTCCTTAAAATATATGCAAATATGTAATATTGATATCTAAAAAATACTATATATATATATATATATATATATATATATATTAATTATATAAACTTTATATAGGTTATCACAGTGGACTGACTTGTAAAAAAGATTTATAGGTCAGAATGAGGAAGACTGTTTAGCCTCAAATTGACAAATTTAATATAAAAAATCACTTTTGTCAGGTTCGTACTTAAACCAAACCGTTAATCTTCCAACGATAAAATTAAAATGATAAATAAATAAATTTCTCCCAAAAATAAAAAAGTAAATTATTTTAAGCCAACACTATTTTCAAGCTTTCTCCTTAAAATCTTCTTTATTAAACAAAGAAGGATTTGCGTTGTTTGATTTAACTTGCTAAACATTTCAAGATATTATAGGAAAACTTATGACATTTGGATTCTTAATATTCCCATTAGCATCAAAAGACAACAAATGGTTTTTAGAGACCTTTCTATATGAAAAAATAAAGCAAAAATCTTTATTGTTATAAGAAAGTATTTAACACAATTCATAAAATAAGATTATATAGTCCAATAATGTTATAAGCAAGGATTCAACAACCATGATTTACTTATTTGGAGAAAAATTTTATAGATATACATAAATAAAACCATATGTGAATTTATTTTATAGCATTTCTCTTTATTTATTACTTGTTTGTAAATAATATGTATTGAAAAGTTGATAATTTTGTTTTTAAGTATTTATTATCAAAGCAAAATCATTCAAAATTAACTATGAAATTTACACTTCTAATCACATAATAGTTCTTATAAATTTATAAATTTATTTTTTAAATTTAATTTTAACTTCAAGCAACTAAGCCTTTGGACTTTTAAGTTCAAGTTTGTTTGATCTCGATATTAATAATATTTAGAGTTAAGTATATATATATATATATATATATATATATATATATAGATATATATATATATATATATATGAAAATTTAGAAATATAATGAAATAATTAATTCGAGCTTCAAAAAGTCACAATAAATTACATAAGAACCCAAAACTATAAATAGCTTCTCTTCTTATTCAGTAATTAGAGAGGAATCCAATAAAATAAAAAGGTATAATTTATGTTAAATATTTTGAGAGTAATTTAAACTTTATTGAAAATCTTATTTTTATACTAGACAAAGAGGATAGAAGGTATTTGATTGTGATGTATTGTTTTTCCTTATATTATAATATAATATTTTAGGTTAGTTGTTATGATTTATTTTTTTCATAGACTAAATCTTAGGATGTTATTTATTAGAACTATTTTTTTTGAAAAGGTTATACTTAAAGGGGCACTATAATAATTTTAAAATTGACAATCTTATTTGTAAGACCTTATTTGATTAATTCCCTAAACATGGTTGATTAGTATAAGTAAGCTTTCCATCGCTTGTGCTAAGTCTAAATATATGTGATATAACTACTTATATGCATGTTTCTACAACTGACCTCCATTTTATAAAATTTAATTTGGTTTAATTTTAAATTTTCAAATGTCATTGACACTAGAACTAGGTTAGGACATCAGATTTATGATGAGCAGTGGCTAAAAAGTAAATACTTGGGAGGCCCTATGATGCTTGAAATGCCAATACCATGGCAGAGAAGAAACATTGATGTTTAATGTATAAGAGCAAAGTTCGATTATCCTTTTTTTTTCATCTGGGGTGTATAATGGAACTAGATCACATTGGGCTATCATATATTAATTTAATTATTTGATACAATGCATACTTTATATTGTTCACTAGAATTACATGCTTTTACATGCTTTCTTTCTATGATGATGTTTAATGTATGTAGCCTAGATTTTCATTAGGCTCTCAAAAAAATTTCTACCTAATTAAAATTAATAAACTCATAAGTTAAATTAAAATAACTCATAAGTAATCACATTTGAAACCCTTGGGATTAATGAAGTAGAATTGACAAGAAATCCCTAAATTTGCATAATCAAAATGCATATTATTCTATTTCTTTGTAAAGGCCCTTCACTAATTACTCAAAATAGAGCATCTACCTAATGAGGATGGTCACCTTTTCTTAGGAAAGATTACCTTCTAATTTGATTTGGCCTATAATCATTTCTAATATAATATATATGTAGGCATAAGTTCATACCCAAATCTCTAAAATAAACTTGGTGTATAATAAAATATGAGAAATTATAAAATTGATGTATTAATTAAGAACATTTCATACCAGACAAGATCTTGAATTAAGGAGTGAGTTTATGTTTTTGGATTCCTTTCTAGATTAATAACAACTCAACTATCTTGCATCTTATAAGATTGGTCATATAGTTTTAAAGCGTAGGTGGTGTTAGTTGGCAATCTATCAAAGCATATTATAAGTCTAGAAGAGTTGATATAGGTTCATACTCCTTCGTGAAAATAAATTTAATTTTTTTTTCGTTAGACTAAGTTGAGCTTCTAGTTTGTCCTAGAAGCACCTTTAATTTTAAGATATGAGGCCACTTATTTTTTCTTTTTAAGGTTGTAAGTCCTTATCTTCAATCCTCTCCATAGTCTAATGTTATTGGAATATAAGTCTTAAATTTCTAATAAAATATTAACTCAAAATAAAATAAATCTCTACACAGGAGAAGATGCATCTACCAGTGCAAGATTAAGATAAGCTGGCTGATTCCTTTATCGGGAAGCTAGGCTTAGTTCAAAGAGAAGGGAATATGCTTTTTTATCCAACTGGTAGCCTTGCATCTCCTCTCGTGTCCGCTTCTGGGTATTCTTCTTTTGTGTCTTTTGAGTAGGTACCCTTACCCTCCTTTTTATCGTTGTGGGATGATTAGTCAAAGTGAATTCCTCATTCTACTATAAAAAAAAAAAGAAATGAAAACTGAGTGAAAGGCACCTCTTGATTGATTATACCTTTTAAGGGTACTTATACTTTTTGGGTGTAAAAAGGGAAATGAAGAGGGTTTCACCTATCTAATCGATCATGGCTTGATTTATCAATAAAAAAGGTATGGCTTGAGTAGGTTGCTTGTTTATTTATGGGATCCTCATCAAAGAAAAAAGTGAGTGAAACTAAAATGATAGAGCAAGCAAAAAAATAAAATTGTCATTAGCTTCACAACACAAAGAAAGGTAAGTCGTAAGAGTGTTTTCTCCTCAATGTTGTTAGCTCTAAAGAAAAAGAGTTTTCTTAAACTCTCTCTTTCAATGAGAGAGTCTTTATATTTCCCATTGGCCTAGGTGAGAATAACTATGATGTGCTTTTCCTGAAGGTCACAATCTCTTCATTTCTCAGTGTTTAGCATTGCTCAAGCAACTTTGTTGGTTAGGAAGGCGGGAATGATTATTGCAGAGTTATGTCATTCAGATTTCTATTCGGTTGGTGCGTCAATATAATGGCTCCCTTTTTTCGTTGGTGGAATCCACTCTAGTTTTGGAATGAATTCCTCTATTTTTGTCGATTTAGTATGTCTAGGAATAGGCTTTCTTTGAAGAAATCTCTCATTTCTTGGAAGTCAGCAAGTAAGACAAGAAAGTCTTTGTTTGGGTAAGAGAACTGCTAGTGCATTTGAAAATGGCCAGTTAGCATTAGCAGGAGAAAAAGAACTGACTGAACTAAGTTGAAACTCTAATTTCCATGAAAGAAAGGACAGGGCTTGCAACAAACTAGAACAAGAGCAATTTATACTTCTCCAAAGGAGGAAAACATGAGAACATTGCTAGTCTTCTGGGAATGGATGTGGCAGCATTCTCATTTTAATATTTAAATCTTCCTCTTAACACCTACAAGCTGAACAGACTTTACTACCAACCACTAGTTGGGAAAGTTGTTGCTAAGCTCAGGGGATGAAAGCAATAGATTCTATCAATGACGGACAGATATCAAGACCATGTTACTTGCTTTAGCCGTGTATTGTAGCCATGCTTTTGAGTTCTCTATTAAAAGTTCAACGCTGTGCAGCACGATTCATTGCTGGAGCATAGTAAAGGTGCGTAGCAAGAACATTGAGTAGATGTCATGCGCTCAAGACACTACACCTATCTATCTCAGATCAATACCATAGAAGTATCCATTAGCTTTCTCTATAATAGAGAAAAAAAATCTTTCAGAATAGATATACAAAACACAGTTTTGGGGTCATTCTCAGTCATCCCATAGTTCACTCAAGACTCGTGGTCAAACTAGAGATTCTATCATCAACAAGTTGAAGGACCGAATAGACGACAACTTATATCGACTCAATAAGCTGGTTCAACTGAGCCCTAGCATCTTCCACCATCGCATACCTCCAACTCTGATGTCTCTCTTAGCTAGTAGATGGGACTCACCACTGGAGAAAGAATGATATGTGAGGTGAGGTACCCAAGTTTGGACTCACAGGAGTAAGGAAATGCATCGTGGAAGGGCCCGAAAGAACAGAAACAGGGGTACTCCCCACCAAACAGGGAAGCTGTGGCTCTTCTTCCTCTCTAGGTGTGAGAAGTCGATGGTATGATAGATTGGCACTCCAATCCAATGAAGCATACTGTGGCTCCTCATGCTACTGTCTGATATGACAACCTAATAAAGAAAGCACCTCTCGATGGGAAGCAATGAGTGCTCTCTCTACATCAAAGTCAAAAGCAACAAGTCAGTGCTAATCTGTCATAGCTTCAACAACTCTCGACCATAGCACTCATTGCTTCTAGAGATGTGACGAGAGGAGTAACCTCTCGATGGGAAGCATACTGTGGCTCCTCTTGCCACATCTCTAGCTTAGTGGGTTATCGGCAATGTCAAAGAAACAAGTCAGTGCTATAAGCAGAAAGCTAAAGTTGATGAATTGGAAAAGTTATAGCTATGACATGCATCAAAGTCAAAAAACACTATCATAGCTGGTCCCTGCCTACTGATAGCTCCTGTGGGACCTTTGTGCTCAAAGAAGCCCCAACTCCCTCACTTGCCACTCATACCTCTTGGTGCTATGGTCGAGAAGAGCAACATAAGACAGCCGCAACCAAGTCAACCTAACATACCCAACCCCTATGCATTATCTAGTGTAACCATCCAAAATCTAGAACCCATGCCAAATCTCACTAGGTGCCCCACATCATCGAGGTGGCATACAAATGAGTCTCAAAGGTGGGCCGTCATCAATTTTCCACCCTAGGGATGAAAGGCTATATTTATGAACTCACGAGAAAACCCAAAGCGTGAGCTACTCTATTAGGATGGTATCTCTAAGGCCCCAGAATGACCAAAGCGTAACAACCCGATCTCATGTTAACAAAGTACTCTACAATGCTAGGAGACCAGATCCAAAAGTCATGCATGTCTATTGTGACAATTTGATGCATCAATAAGCTCCACTTCTAGCTTGTCATCTGGCAGCCCACCTATGTCTGGCTGGTGGACTAATGTGAACCTAGTCAAGAATGTAAGGAGAAAGAAGACCTACATGCATGACGACCATCATTCACGAAGTCCCTACTTTCATCTATTTCATAAAAGAAGGAAGGAAGAATCCTGCAGGAGAGCATCATCAAAAGAAAACCAGGCAAATGAATTGATCTAAACAAAATTCCATCGCATCTCACTTTCTCCTCTCCTAGAGGTCGAGTCTTTCTCCTTTGACAAAAAAGAACTCATGAATATGAGTGAAACTGCAAATGCTTTTTAAGCTCATCTACATTCCTTTTACCTAACCCTACTTACTCAAACTCAAACTAATGAGGTGTGAAGTCAAGAGTCCCTCAACTAGGAAATCCCTTACCTTTTCTCTGACCCGGTGAACCACTCCCTAGCTCGAAGACCACCCCACATGTTCTACGGAGGTGTTTGTTTGAACTAGTTAATAAGAATTTGGATATTCTCTTTTTTTCTTTGAAAGTAGCTTAATGTAAGTGGAATTGAAAAGAAAGAAGAAAATTCACTTGAAGAGGCTGGGCTGACTTAGCCAAAGATAAAAAGAAATAGAGTTCGATATAAAATGAATTAATTCAATCACTCATGTTTGAGTCTTTTTACACATTTGAGTGAATTGAGTGAATAGGACATCCTGGTTAGAATGTATTTTTTTCAAAAGATAGAGCTACAAGTAACATAAAGTAAGAAAGAAGAGCGCAGTCGGATCTCAAAGCAAGAAAAAAAAGGGACTAATGCCCTAGTATATTGGATCTATAAGGACACAATAAAATTAGGAATTCTTTTCTCTATTAATAATGATATAAAAGAAGCCAATGCAAACATGAATTAGAGGCCTTCTATCACGAAGAAAGAGAAAGGAATGAACATCATAAAATTACAAGAATACAACTCTTTTATATCCTGAATGTTCTTCTTGTAAACTACTTCTAAGAATGATATGTCAATTCAAGGCACATGTTCTATGATGGTAATAAGACCATGTTTTTTCTATTTTAAGAACAATCTTGACTAGTTGTATGTATCACCTGAATAGTCAAGTAATTTGGGCTAACATCCGTGATTACCCGCCCCTCCCACTTCTTCCAAAAAGACAAGCTGACCTCGATCTGTAGTTGCTCTCACTTACACCATCTACAAGAATCTTGAGAGATGAAGCGAAGCCTCCTTTGAGCCTGAACTATTCTCATAAGACTGATCAAGATTCTACTTTTTCTTAACTAAAGAACTAGCTTTCCATTTAATCAATAGAGGAGGAAATGGGATGAAGTTACTCAATTGATAGATAAGTTACGGTTGGGAAGATCTAGATCGAAGTGAAGTGCTTTAGTGCTTCACCTACAGGTTACATAACTACAGGATCTATCAACTCAGACTCAATTAAATCTTTGGTAAACCCATTTCTCCTAGTCCTCAAGTAGTGAGACTGAAAGGAGAGGAGAGAGGCTCGAGCAAAGTGAGAGGAAAGCTTATATAATGTTTGAGTTTTGTTAATGCCCTTCACTTCTTTAGTACTGGTAGGTTTGGTCTACAAGCTCCACTCATACAAGTCAATCAAGTTCCAATCGAGATAGGAAGTTTTGGCTCACCGGCAATCATACCATTGAATAGGTCTCCCATGACCCGTACATAAATCGGTGCCATGATCATGGTTCCAAGTTTGTTCTCATTGTGGAAGTGAGTGTCTTGCTTTATCTTTCTAGTCATGCTTTTACCCTAACCTTTCTCCCCCACATTATAAATTACAAGCAATTTGAGATATGTCTAGCTTACTTATATTCAGTTCTATTTTTGAAAGACAGGAAGAGGAAACCCCAACTTTTGAAGCGATTGGTGAAAGAACAAGCAATCTACTAGAATGTAGAACTAGGTTTGACCACAAGGAACTTCACTACACAATTGAAAGAGGAAGATGAGATAAAGATTGATTTGAGAGCAGACTATCGGCAGCATATACTCTTTCCATGACATGAGAGAGAAGAATCAACTTTATTCATGAGTGGGATTTTCTTGACTTTCCTTCGACATAGGAAGCATCAACTTGCATGTGAAAAGCATGATTAGGCTTAGGAAAGAAAGCTATCAGAAAAATACATGTAAATAAAAAATGAAACTTGATGGCTTTCTTTATGCCTAACTTGAAAAGGTTGGGTACTCTCTGGGTGGTCGAGCCCTATCCTTTGCTCTCAAAGGGTTCGGCTACTCCCGCGCAGTACGCAGTAGGGCTTTCCTTGAAATTGAAAGTTGGCTTTGCTTTACAAGCACTCATAGCAGGACTTCACCCCACCCATGTGATGGTCTCTTTCGTGAGGGGACATCAAACACATCAATCTCGAGTCTCTACCGACTCTCTTATCAACCATGCATCCTCTGAAATGAATTCGAACAAAGAATAATTCTTCAAGCCACCACAATCTGTGTCATCTATGTAATATTTTTCCACCTTGACTCTTGGTATTTATAATGCTTCCAACAACAGAGAGACGAAGAGCCCAACTCTTTGACTTAGATCAAATTGGAAAGTGCAGCCCATGAGGCAATGAAAGAAAGTTTGATTCTAAAAATTGTCAGAGATAATATCAAAGACCAATGGAAAAATGGATGGTTGATAAACAAAAAAGGAACTGGCCCAAGCTTGAAAGCTCAAATTACTCTAGATAAAGGAGGAAATGGAACGCCTATCAAAAGAATTGCTAGAGTTGAACTAGACGAAGTTTGAAATAGCCCCCACCTGGGGCATCATATGCTGGCTTATTAGACATGCTAAAGGAGCACCATCATAAGACGGGATTGGAAGAATGATGTTATAAATCTATCATAATCTTTTTAATTGAAGAAAAATGAGAGGCACTAGATGAAAAGAATGAGTTAGCTCTTCTTTTCTTTCAAAACCTCTGGCCAGTCTAGAGAAAAATGAATCAAAATGTGGAGTCCAGTTGCATTGATAGTGAGAAATCATCGATCATACTTTCACTTAACCAAGTTCAAGTCAACCTTTTTTTAGAATAAGCTTTTTCTACACCTACCGCTCACTAAAACCAACCAGCTTCTTTCTTTATTCTGGCTGTGCTATTGATAATGAAAATTTTCCTTTGCTGGAAAAGGAACTACATCCTCGACTTCAGAATAAGTCTCAATTTCCTTATTTATTTTTCAACTTCACTACGAATTTCTATTAGACACGCAATTCCATTCTAACCCCGAGTCCATCACCATCATCTTACTTTTTATTCTAGAGCTCCCATAAAAAATGCTTCAATTGATTGGCGGATGCAACCCACAAAGTAGTCAAGGTTGGTTTCATTCCCCTCACTGTAGAGAGGAAAACCTTGTTCACCAGCTTCTTCGAATGAGTCAATAAAAGAGTGGATGCTAGGGCTTATTCCTTTTTAATGGAATCTATTTTGGTGCCCTCTCCTTTTGTGCCACCCCCAAAGCATTCATTGCTTTCACTGGCATTTACTCTACCAGAACTAGAAGGCTATCTTGATAGAAAAGCTCAATAGCTACCCACTTCTTCCTCACCCTTGGAACTAATCAAAGTTGAAGACCAGGTCTTATCCTTTATTGTAATGAGATGAAGGAAGCAGGCTGCTTGTCTTGCCTTGAGCCCATAGGGACAAGTACTACTAGATTTGGATGGTGCTATTTAAAAATTAGGCATTGAAATGGGACTAACTCCATTCACGATGAACCCTTAACCTCGGTGGTATGCTTGGTTACATGTGTTGTCTACTTTGCTTGACTTGAGTGCATACACTAGGGCTATCAAAGCTGCGACTTCTCTTGTCAACTATGGCTTACTTGTTCTTTTCAAGGAACACAATAGAAACCTCCTAAATAAGGTGCAACCATGAGCTTTCTATAATAAATTTTCTACTTAGGAAGAGCCCTTCTCAAAGAAAGGTGAGTCGAACCATCATTAGTTGACTTGTGAATATAAGACCTAGAGCACTGACCATTTTATTCTTGACCCTGAAAGAAAGTTTGTGAGGCGACCCAAGTCTGGTTTACAAGAACTTCTCGTGTAACCTACATATTGTGCTTTCTCTTTAGACGCTTTTAGCTATGCCTTATATAGTTTATTTTACTGCGAAGTAACTATTTTTGAAAGTAGTTTAAGTAGTTTTATGTACTTTATTTGATGCTATTACTGCTACTATTATTGAAAGATTGAATTGACAGCTGTAAAATACTAACTACTGCTATTACTACTATTAGTATTTACTTGATACTATTATAGATAGATAAGACTTATTAGTAGTCAAGTAATATTCTAAGAACAAACTAAGAATTTTTAGTTGTTTACTACTAGTTCCTACTTTTACTAGGAACTGCTACTAAATAGCTAAGCTACTATTTTAAGAGGTATTGTTCATGCTCGATGAGATCACTCACTTACTTTTGAAAGACTTTTCCATTCGTTGAAGCAAACTTGTAAAGTGATAGACAAGACAACCCTTGAACAACTACATCTACTCTTTCCTACATTCATTATTATCTTTGCCAGTAGCCACACCCCCTCTTCTTGCTCTATTCTTCCTCCTATCCCATAAACATTGGTATTACTGCTTCATTAAAAGAGAAAGATAAGATAATAGCACCCATAAGTATGTATAGCAAGTGCCTTAACTCTCATCGATGATCCACGGTTGTTGCTCATCACGAATCATATCATGAAGAAAGTCTTTAGGTTGGGTCAAAATCTAGATGTAGCACTTGTTCAGTTTGAACTCATGATGATTGAAAATGCTCTAATAATTGACTAACAGCACTCTAGAATTCATCAATAATGGAGAAATCATGCATTGCTTGATTATGTTTAATAAAAAGAACTTTTCATGGATGAATAAAGCTTGCATTTCATGAATTTCTATTATGACTTTGCTGTCAACCAAGCGGTAGATAATCCCACCAAATAGGGAAACCAATTAATAAACATAAAAGAAGAAGAAACTGGTTATCTATAATGTAAGAAGAATTCAACTATTCATCCAAAGTGAAACACTTCACGCCTTGAAGCAGGCTATATTATTCCTCTAAGTCCCATTTCATTTTCAGGAGATGATCGAACCATAAGTCTACCCTTTGTAAAGTGCTGCCTACTATGAAGTAGAATTATGACCTTCTCAGGACATTCTAAAATAGGAGATACTAAAGGCTTCCAATAAGACTTTTTCCTACTAATAGTTCTCACTATATGTTTTACCTAGTACATTAGAGTCCCTAGTACTATACACAAAAGGATTATTCCTCCATAACTTCAATCGCTGGTGTGATATAGTATTAGCATCTCTAATAGAATTTAGTGAAATAAAAATTTCTCCATATTCTGAAAAGATATAATAGGAAGTATACATGTGAGCATCCCTATCTTATGTGGATAGAATATCAAATGCTTGTCCAAGCGAGACATAAAATCTCTTCATATTTTAGCATTCTTGTACCTGCCATGAGACTTGCTTCTACCATGCTTAGAGTTAGACCCCTTTTCAATAGGTCTCCCCTTAACCAACAATCCCTCAGCCTACTTATCATCTCCTACACCCTCAAGCTTAGCTATCACATCCTTAAAAAGAAGTGAATTTTGAACAAAAAAAGAATCTAATGGTATCCCTACCATACAAAATGGTGTCACGAAAGTGTTTAAAATAGGGAGGTAAAGAACATAATAAAGCTTGATCCTCATCATCAACCATCACATCTATATTCCTAAAATTATTAATTCAATTAATTCAAATGTGACATCATGGCTTCTTGCATGTGAAGTAAGTACAATCTCTGCTTAGGATCCAGCGAGGCTTTTGGTCATCTACAAAGACTCTAGCTTGAGCCACAACCCTTAGTGCTTGTTTCCTCCAAGACCTCATCTACCAAACATAGCTAGATCAATGAGAGAGCTTTTCATTCATCTCCTCCTTCTCTTTTTCACTCAGAGTCTCAAGCATCTTTGAATACCACGTGAGTGCCTTCGCTAGTCCCTACTGAACTAACACACCTTGCATCTTGGTTCTCCAAAGCCCAAAGCACTTTGACCAACAAATTTCTCAATCTCGTACTTTGTCATCATTGAATTGTTCATTAGGCTCTGATACCACTTGTTGGGGAGGATCAAAAGTGGAACAACCTCATACACCAATGGTCAAACCCATTTGAAACCCAAAAGCTTCACTATGGGTGAGGGATAACTTGTAGTCTTTATACACCAACATATTTTCAATTGGGACTAAACCCAAGACTCTCACGTGTATTAACAATCTTGAAGCCTTTCAAAGAAGAAGTTTTTCACCACCCTACATTATGAAAACTAAAGTGATTTCAACTTGGCCTTACTATGTAAGTGACTACAGAAGCTTGCAGCTTAAGAGGAGGGACTATGGACACATGTTATCTAGCAGAAGTACTATAGGAGAGAGAGAGAGAGAGAGAGAGAGTATGGGACATTACCCCTAAGAGTTGCTCTAACATTTCCTCTTTATGGAGAGGCATCTTGTAACCTACATATATTATCTGACCTGTCTCATATTTGAGTCTTGGAGATGAAATCAAGATTTTGTTCTTGAAACATAGGTGGTGTGATGGTGTTAAGCTAGAGGAGATGCTCCCATTCATTCCCAAGGATAGTTTTATAGTTCTTGCATGGTTGCAGATGTCTTTCAAGACTCTCCTACTGAAGGTAGCTATTGTCCGAGATTTAGAAGAAAAGAACTCACCTTACCTTTCATCACTCTCCAGCATATCTGAATCAGAAGCTAAGTAATTAGCTATTATGATAACAATATATTTCTCAAGGAAACTAAATGTTTTGTTGCTGCACACCTTGCCTCAATTGATTCCATCAAAGTCTACACAATATAAACTCTTTCATGTCAATGAACAACCTGAGTCATGCTCAGGTGCCTCCCTTCCCAAAATCTAAAGCTCTTTTAGAGCTCTAGGTTCGGGTGAGCTCCGTTGTTTACCTATCTTCAATGAAAGTGAAGAAAAGAACACCTGTGATTGAACTATTTCAACTTAGAGAGCATTTAGGCATGCGAAACTTATGTAGTTCCTTAGAAGGTACACAATCTTTGGTAGGTTGTCTAATGGATGTGAGAGATTCTTCATATTCATTCGGCTTTAGGAGCCAGACAATAACTTATGTCTCTTTGACAGAAGATGGCATACCACATTTAGTTCCTCCTTAATATCAAAAGATCCTAAGAAGGAGAACTGAACCTAGAATTGTCAAATTGGTACTTAGCATGTGCTCTTTATTGAAGGTTAAAAAAGTCTTGCCAAAGGTACGAAATAAAGTCTCCCCAACCACGATCTTGAAATTACAATCCTAGTGAAGTATGTAGGGAAACCACCATCAAATTAATGACTAGGGCTTCCTCCAACCTCTTAGCTTATGTCCCATCTGACACTCAAATCCCCCTTCAACTCAATTTTTTTTAGTTTCAACCGATTTGGAACTCCACTCCAAACACCTACAAGAATCCTCTTGAGGGGTGGACGTGTCGGGATTATCATGGTAACTTAGTGCATGGCCACTTTACTAGTGGAAGCATTGCATTGATGACCATGATTCCTGTTGTGACACTGTCAAATATTGAGAGTATTTGGTTCTCTAATAACATAATCTTTGTTACTAGCAGTTATGATGATCCAATAGAACCTGATAGAAAAGTTACATTTGGCCTAGGCTGATTAATCAATAGTCTTATACTTCTCATTACAAAATCTGGTGAGATAGTTGTTTGACAAAATGAGAGTGTGGCCGATTTAGGGTCAAACTATAGGGTAGTGGGAAAGTGTGTCTGTTTGCAAAAGGCAACCCAATCTGACAGACACTTTTTCATCCTATCCATGGTTGGTTAATGGAAGTTCTTAGTTGATTGATCACTGATAAAACTTTTCATCAGCACGCACCTCTCTCACTCAAGGTAATTCGATTAGTGGTAAATTCCATAGGCGCTCAATTATTTAGTTTAGGGTTAGGGTTTAAGGTTTAGGGTTTAGGGTTTAGGATTTATGGTTTAGGGTTTAGGGTTTAGGGTTTTAGGGTTTATGCTTTTAGGGTTTAGGGTTAGGGTTTAGGGTTTAGGGTTTAGGGTTTAAGGGTTTATGATTTTGGGTTTGGGGTTTAGGATTTTAGGATTTTGGGTTTTGGGTTGTAGGTTTAGGATTTAGGATTTATGGTTTAGGTTAGTTTTAGGCTTTAAGGTTTAAGGTTAGAATTTTTTATATTTTATTTTTAGGGTTTAGGGTTTAGGGTTTAGGTTTTAGGTTAAGGGTTTAGGTTCTAGTTTAGGGTTTAGAGTTTTTGTTTTTTTATTTTAATAGAGAACAAATTCTAATTCAACATTTCTTCTTTTCAATTTCATCAACAATGTAACAAACCAAGTTCTCTGAGACACAAGCGACAACATAGATCAAAAATGAGCACGCATAGAGAAAATCAAAAAACCTAGATAATTGGAGCCATCTCTATTATAAAGACATAGTTCCATAAGATGTAGATCAGATTGGTCGTTCTTCAGTTTCTCCAGTTCCCATCAGAACCACCATGGCCTCTCAAGTAGTAGGATCCACCATCATATCCCCAATCTATCCCTCTGCCACCACAACAACTGTAACCTCCATCGTTCCTCTCTCTTCCATAACCACCACCTCTATATCCACTAGTACCTCTAGATCCCCTTCCACCACTGCGATAATCACTGCTTCCACCTTCACCTCCACCTCCAGATGTATACTGAGTCTGGTTGATGATGATTTTTTTTCCATCAAGGTTCTACCCATTCTTAGGGCTTAGGTTTAGGTTTAGTTTAATTAGGTTTTAGGATTTAGGTTTATTTTTTATAATTTATTTAGTTACTTTAGGTTTAGGTTTAGGGTTTGGGGTTTAGGGTTTAGGGTTTATGATTAGGTTTATGGTTTAGGATTTTTTTTAACTCAAATGATTTCATAATAAACAAGAAATTGCCAAATCAAATAAGACATTATCGTCTAACAACTAATAAAATAGGATAAAATAAAATCCAATTAAAAAATTCACAAAAATAATGTTTCATAAAATGATTTAACTCCCTGAGATAATAAAATTTGATTTTATAGAAGGCCAACAAAGCTTAGTCAAATAAGCTGGAACCCATATCATCATCAATTCCTCAGCAGGCTCTTCCTTCTTATCTTCCATTGCAGGAATAGCAGCAGCAACAGCAAGAGTAGTAGAAGCATCAGACGCAATAGCCATAACAAATTTACTAGGATCCTTCAAATACTCCTTCACCTTCTCGGCCTGTGGGTATGTATAATCAGTGGCAATCGTGATGGCGAGGACATTCTTGTAACTGTTGATAAACATGTGGGGTGCTACAGCAAGGGTGGGATAAGAGAGGGATAGTGAGAGAGATGTGATCATGGAAAGGCCTGCTGAAAACTTCTCAATGAGATCACCTTAAGTGAGGTCAAGCACCTCACGACTGAACACCAAAGCATCATCATACACAGACTGGATGACAAGCCCATCAACCTCTAAGGATCCTACCTTATCACATTTTTTAGTTAGATCGGGGTGATAATTTCAACAATACCCTTGTTGATCTTAGTTGGGATGTTGAGAACCTGGAAGAAAGAAGTCTATGAAGGATCTAGACTAGTGTTGCCTGGAGGAACCACAGCATCAATCGGTGCAACAAGACCAACAGGGCAGGAGCACCAACTTTGTATTTCATAACCTCTTCACTGACTTCTTTAAGATCACCTTTCATAAAAATCAGCTCAACCGGGTTTAGGGTTTAGGGTTTAGGGTTTTAGGGTTAATGCTTTTAGGGTTTAGGGTTTAGGATTTTAGGGTTTATGCTTTTAGGGTTTATGGTTTAGGGTTAGGGTTTAGGGTTTAGGGTTTAAGGTTTAGGTTTTGCAGTTTAGGGTTTAAGGTTTAAGGTTTAGGGTTTAGGGTTTAGTGTTTAAGGTTTAAGGTTTAGGGTTTTTTAGGCTTTAGGGTTTAGGGTTGTATGTTTAATGTTGTAGGTTTAGGGTTTAGGGTTTAGGGTTTTTTTTAAATTAAGTAAACTGGTAGGTTTAGGTTTATTTAATTTAGTTTATTTATTTTAGTTTAGGATTTTTATTTTACTTTATTTTTTAGATTTATGTTTATCTTTTAGTTGAGTTTTATTTGTAGTTTATTTTTTAGGTTTAGGTTTTATTTTTTATTTTTATGTTTAGGTTTATGGTTTTATTTTATTTTTTAGGTTTAAGTTTTAGGTTTTTATTTTAGGTTTATTTTTAGGTTTAATTTTTTAGTTTAGGTTTAGGTTTTATTTATTTAAGTTTAGTTTATTTTAGTTTAGGTTTATGTTTATTTTATTTAGTTTATTTTATATTTATTGTATGATTAGTTTTTTTTAGTTTAGGGTTCAAGTTTTTCTTAGGTTGTGTTTTTAGGTTTATTTTTTAAGTTTAGGTTTTTATTTAGTTTTTATTTTAGGTTAATTTTATTTTAATTTTTTGCTTATTTTTTATTTTTTATAGGTTTTTTATTCTTCAGCTTATTTTATTTTATTTTTTGTTTAGTTTAGGTTTTTATTTATTTTATTTTAGTTTATTTTTATTTTTTATTTTATTTTAGTTTTAGGTTTAGATTTTAGTTTAGATTTTTATTTTATTTTATTTTATTATTTTATTTAGGTTTAGGTTTTTTTATTTTTTATTTTTTTTAGGTTTTATTTAGTTTAGGTTTATGTTTTAAGGATATTAGGGTTTAGGGTTTAGGGTTTAGGGTTTAGGGTTTAGGGTTTTAGGATTTAGGGTTTTAGGTTTTGGGTAAGGTTTAGGGTTTAGGGTTTAGGTGTTTAGGCTTTAGGGTTTAGGGTTTAGGGGTTTTTGTTTAACTAAAAAGAATTTATTACTTAGTAAAATAGGTACAAGTAGATCATATTAGAGATTAAACTCAAAAATTTTTTAAAAAAACTTTTGCTCAAATGAGCTATAGGAGAATCCTAAAGAGTTTAGTCCCTCAACTAATACATCAAAGAGCAATATAGAAAAAAAAGACAAAACTAAAAAAAAAAAAGCAACAAAAAGAATCCATGAAGCTCAAAAGAACCTCCAAAGAGATGAAGATCCATAAGAAAAGGAAACACGCAACTCAGCAAGACAACTCCATCCATCTAAGAAAAGAGACCCTCAGTAAGACTAGCTCCCTCCAAGAAGAAGAAGATACCAACTGAAAAAGAAAACCTGCAACCTGGAAGAAATCTCAGCCAGGAGGAGATCAAAAAAACATAAAGAAAAAAAACTCAGGCTCAGATATGAGGAAACAAGGATAATCACAATAATGAGGGGCAATAAATCCTAAGTGTATCCAGCTTCAAAGAAGGGTTACAAATAGGAAAAGTCACCCACAAAACATCAAGGAAATAATCCATCATACCATCCTAGCCATCCCAGCCAAAGAAAAATACAAACCTATAATCGTCACCCAGCTAAAGAAAAAGTGAAGCTAAGGAAATAGAAGGAGAGAGGAGACCAATAGATAAAATTAACATAAGGAAATCTCGACAAAACCAAATATGAACACCTTTATAAAAAGAGGGAGAATAGAAGCTCACAACCCAAAAAAAAAAAAAATACAAAATAACATAATACAATAACACCAATCCAAAGCCAACAAGGCACCAAGCCAATAGATCCCCAACAACATCCAAAGCCACAAGGGAACCAATAAGGAAAGAAAGCGAAATGAGTAGCCACAACAAAGCACCCAAGAAAAATAGGGAAGAGCAAGAGACCAAACCAATAAAAAAAAAAAAAAAAGAAAGGCCGATAAATGCTAAAATAAATAACTAGAGAAACAACCAACCAATGGACAAACCACGCCAAGAAAAAAAAGCCTAACCTACCAACAAAGAGAGATGAAGCACCAACCAAAGAAAGGCAAGCCAATAGAAAGAAAGCCAACTACACAAGACCAACCAACCAAAGGGCATAAAAAAAAACCTAGCAAACACGAAGCTAGAAACACCAAGCCAGAAGGAGGAAAATTAGCCAAGAAGCCAATACTCCAAGAAAACACATAGAAAAGCTCAACCAAGAGAAAAACTAGCCAAATGCAAAAACCTCCTAAGGATAAGAGAGATTATTTCCAAGAAGCTTTGGAACGAGTATACCTCGGCAAGTGAGGAGGGGCATAAATCTGAACACTTTTTTTCTTTTTCTTCTTGTAAATAGTTTTATAACCATGCCCTTTCTCCAAAAAATTTCCATCCAAAAATGAATCAGTATTGTTACAAAAGTCATGGGGATCAGCGGAAGCTATCAATTTCAAAGAAAAGCATTCAAAATCATCCACAACATTAGACAAAGGAAAATCAGAAATAATATGCATTTCATAATCAGAAGTGAAAGAAGGAGTAGGAATAACTTTATTAAGGAGAAAATTATTAATATTTTCACCTTCCAAAAAAATTTGAAGAGTATCCTCCCTATCTTCATTCATAAAAGAAGCAAGAGAAGTAGAATCCAGATTTTCAATACAATCTTCATGTAAGGGATTAAAATAAGATTCAAATCCCTTAGAAACACATAGCATATCACCAAAATTCTGAACAGAATTACTAGCCATAGAAAAACCATCATTTTGCTTCGAAATAGAATTATTCACAATGAGAGAATTATCACAGGAATCTAAATCTAATTTTTTTTAAAAGAAGGATCACCAATATTAACAAGATTGTCAAGACCATAAGTTAAAATAACAGAAATATGAACATTATTTTCACCACCATTCTCAATCAAAGAAGGAAAAGAAATAGTCTCTTTTCCATGATCTAAAGAAAACATAGGAGAAAGAGAAACAACATCCAACTGATTGGAAGAAATAGTGTTAGCATCAATAATATTCAAACCATCATCATGAACGGACTTATGCACAACATCCAAACCATTAGAATCATTAACCACAACCTCTAACATCTTCCATTTAACAGAATCATCAGAAGAAACACTTAGAGCATGATTATTAGTTAAAACATTTTGAGAAACATCAAAATTACCTTCCGCATTAGACAAATCATTAATAGGTATAACTTTTTTAGAAGATTTGAAAATCTAGTTTTGCAAAACATTAGAATTTTGAAAAGCAGATTTTCCTTTATCCACCTTGAGATAATCATCAGTTTTTTCAACAATTGAATTCTTACTGGTGATTTTCTTCCTAAGAGAGGGATGAGCAATAAAGCATTCAGAAATTTCATGCCCATGAATCTTACAATGATTACAAAAAATGGGAAAGTTCTCAAAAACAACTTTTTGAAAATAACCGCATTTCTACGAACCCAACCAAATTTCTTTCAGATATTTTTTAGTAATATCAATCTCTACAAGAATTGTAGCAATAGACAGTCTAGAAGAAGCATCCGTTGCTTGATCAACTTACAAAGGCCAACCAAAAATTAACCCAATAGCATAAAGAGTTTGATGATTAAATAGATGAATCCACTAGTTAGGTAAAGAAATCCAAATGGAAATAATTGGTAACTCTTCATTAACATCAAACATAGGCTAATTCAAAATACACATTTGATAATTAAAAACATAGTAAGAATGCCTAAAAAAATTCTTCCATAGTCAAGGTCTTTTGAATGTTTAATCAGAACATGCCTTGCATCTATCAACCCAATAGAAAATGAACCAGATAAACTTAAGCTATGAAAAATAGAACGGATATCTTCCATCTTTGGCCATTTAAATGAAAACTTTCTGAGCAAAGAAAAAGCAAAAGGCTCAGCTAATTTTTCAATATCCTCATCTAAATCATAATTGCTAGAGTACCTTTAAAAGTTGAATGAAGCAAATTTAAATGAGGCTCAGAGGAGGAATTCTTACCAGCTAAAGCCTCTTTGAAAGATTTAGTAAAAGCAGCTAATTTAGAGGTAGGATTACCCAAAAATTTTGAGGCCCTAGCAGGATCAATCGGCACATGGGATTTACCCCATGGATTTGGAGAAGCCAATGTCATGATAAGAATAGGTCGAGATCAGCCCAAGGCTGACAATCTATAGGGAATCTAAGAGAAAAAGCACTAAAAAACTACCAAGAATGTGAGGGATCCCAAAATTTCTCAATAAGAGGGTTAAGTTTAATTTTAGGGTTTAGGTTTTAGGTTTAGTGTTTATTAGTTATTATTAGGTTTTATTAATTTTAGGTTATTATTATTTATTATTAGTTTTATGTTTAGTTTAGCTAGTTAGTTTTAGTTAGGTTATTAGTTTAGTTTTATTAGTTTTAGTTTTAGTAATTATTATTTTAGGTTAGTTTAGGGGGGTTTAGGTTTAGTTTATTAGTTTATTTAGTTAGTTTATGTAGTTAGTTTGTTCTTAGGGTTTAATTTAGTTTAGTTTATTTATTAGTTATTATTAGTTAATTTAGTTATTATTAGTTAGTTAGTTATTTATTTAATTTAGTTAATTATTATTATTAGTTTATGGTTTTATTATTATTTAGGTTTTAGTTGGTTTTAGTTAGCAGTTTAGTTTTATTAGTTTAGTTTTCTTAGTTTATTTATTAGTTTATTAGTTTAGTTTATTAGCTTTATTACTTTAATTATGAGTTTTGGTTTATTCGTTTATTATTATTACTTTTTTAGTTTAGTTTATGGTTTAGTTTATTTACTAGTTATTATTAGTTATTTATTGTTTATTATTATTATTATTAGTTTATTTAGTTGGTTTATTATTAGTTTCATTTTAAATTAGTATTTTTTTACTTTATTATTATTATTATTAGTTTTATTATTATTTAGTTTATTTATTTAGTTAGGGTTTAGGGTTTAGTTATTTAGTTATTTATTAGTTAGTTTATTATTAGTTTTATTATTATTAGTTTATTAGTTTAGTTAGTTAATTACTAGTTATTATTATTATTATTATTATTAGTTTAGTTATTGTTACTTAGTTTTTATTATTATTATTATTATTATTATTATTATTATTATTATTATTTTATTTATTAGGTTTATTAGTTTAGTTATTTTGTTTAGTTATTTAGTTAGTTTTGTTTTATTTAGTTATTAGTTTATTCGCTTACTATAAGTTAGTTATTATTATTATTTTTAGTTAGGTGTTTTATTATTAGTTTATTATTAGTTGTTAGTTAGTTTATTTGGTTTAGTTATTATTATGTATATTTATTAGTTAGTTTTCATTATTTATTAGTTTAGGTTTAGGGTTTAGTTTTAGTTAGTTATTTAGTTATTTATTCACAGTTATTATTA
The DNA here is from genome assembly GCA_021442155.1 of Cymbidium sinense. Classification (NCBI taxonomy): domain Eukaryota; kingdom Viridiplantae; phylum Streptophyta; class Magnoliopsida; order Asparagales; family Orchidaceae; genus Cymbidium; species Cymbidium sinense. The sequence goes on along the minus strand of JAKCPB010001795.1, from coordinate 26,946 downwards.
TAATTATATTAGTTTAGTTTTAGTGTTTATTATTTATTAGGGTTTAGGTTTATTTATTAATTAGTTTAGTTTTATTAGTTAGTTTTTTATGTCAGTTTATTTATTAGTTTATTAGTTTTTTAGTTAGTTTGTTATTATTATTAATTTATGGTTTAATTATTATTTAGGTTTTAGCTAGTTTTAGTTAGTGGTTTAGTTTTATTTATTTAGTTTTGTTAATTTATTTATTAGTTTATTAGTTTAGTTTATTACTTTTGTTAGTATAGTTATAGGCTTAGGTTTATTAGTTTATTATTATTAGTTTTTTAGTTTAGTTTATGGTTAATTTTTTATTACTTATTATTAGTTCTTTATTATTTATTATTAATATTATTAGTTTAGCTAGTTGCTTTATTATTAGTTTTATTTTACATTAGTTTTTTAGTTTATTATTATTATTAGTTTTATTATTATTATTTAGTTTATTTATTTAGTTAGGGGTTAGGGTTTAGTTATTTCTTTACTTATTAGTTAGTTAATTATTAGTTTTATTATTATTAGTTTATTAATTTAGTTAGTTATTATTATTTAGTATTAGTTTTTATTAGTCTAGTTATTTTTAGTTAGTTTTATTATTATTATTAGTTTATTTATTAGGTTTATATATTTAGTTATTTAGTTAGTTTTGTTTTATTTAATTATTAGTTTATTATTAGTTAGTTATTATTAATTTTTTAGTTTGGTGTTTTATTATTAGTTTATTATTATTAGTTAGTTTTATTAGGTTTAGTTATTATTAGTTTATTTATTAGTTAGTTTTAATTTTATTAGTGTAAGTTTAGTTTAATTTTAATTAATTATTTATTATTTATTATTAGTTATTATTATTATTAGTTTAGTTTTAGTTTTATTATTTATTAGAGTTTAGGTTTATTTATTAATTAGTTTAGTTTTATTTAGTTAGTTTTTTTTAGTTAATTTGTTTATTATAAGTTTTTATGTTTTATGTTATTTAATATTAGTTTTAGTTTTACTAATTTTATTTAGTTTATTATTAATAGTTTTTATTAATTATTAGGTTTTAGTTTTTAGTTTTTTTAGTTTTAGTTTTATTAGTTAGTTATTAGTTAGTTTTAGTTTAGTTTTATTATTAGTTTATTAGTTTTTTTTGTTATTGTTTACTTATTATTATTAATTTTATTAGTTTAGTTATTAGTTATTTTATTTAGTTTTTATTTATTATTAGTTTTATTAGTTTATGTTTAGGGGTTTAGTGTTTAGTTTATTTAGTTTTATTATTATTATTATTATTATTATTATTATTATTAGTTTTAGTTATTATTATTATTATTTTATTAATTTTATTTAGTTTATTAGTTATTTATTTAGTATTTTAGTTATTATTAATTAGTTATTATTAGTTTTATTAATTAGTTTTATTTAGTTTATTATTATTTATTAGTTTAGTTAGTTTAGTTTTACTTAGTTTAGTTTTAATTATTTATTATTTAGTTTATTATTATTAGTTTAGTTTAGTTTTTTTTATATTATTAGTTATTATTATTATTTAGTTTTTTATTAGTTTTTTTTAGTTTAGTTTAATTTTATTATTATTAGTTATTAGTTTATAAGTTTAGTTGGTTTTATTTATTATTATTATTAGTTAGTTTATTATGTCTATTTATGATTATTATTAGTTTATATTTATTTAGGTTTTATTTATTATTTAGTTTATTATTACTTTATTATTATTATTATTAGTTTAGTTATTAGTTTTATTTAATTTATTTTATTATTAGTTTTGGTTTAGTGTTAGTTATTAGTTATTTAGTTTAGTTTATTATTATTTTATTTTATTGTTTTTTAATTATTATTATTTATTTAGTTTATGATTAGGTTTAGTTAGTTTTTAGCTTATTAGTTTTATAATAGTTATTATTATTAATTATTTATTAGTTATTTGGTTTATTAGTTTTTAAATTTTAGCTTTTAGTTAGTTTAGTTATTATTAGTGTAGTTATTGGGTTTAGTATTCTTAATAGTTAGTTATTTATTAGGTTAGTTATGTTTAGGGTTTAGGTTTTAATTGTTAGTTATTATTATTAGTTATATTTTATTTGTTTAATTTAGTTATATTAATTCATTTTATTATTAGTTTAGTTTTTAATTAGTTTTATTAGTTTAGTTTATTTTATTTTATTAGTAAGGTTTTTTTGGTTAAGTTTAATTTATTTATTAGTTTATTTTTTAGTTTATGTTTTTTTAGTTTAGGGTTTAGGTTTTTTTATTATTTTTAGGTTTTACTTTTAGGTTTATTTTTTAAGTTTAGGTTTTTATTTAGCTTTTATTTTAGGTTTATTTTATTTTTATTTTACATTTAGTTTTTATTTTCTTTAGGTTTTTATTCTTAGGTTTATTTTATTTTTTTAGTTTAGTTTATGTTTTTATTTATTTTATTCTTATTTTATTATATTTTTAGGTTTAGGTTTTAGTTTAGTTTTCATTTTATTTTATTTTTAGATTTTATTTAGGTTTAGGTTTTTTATTTATTTTATTTTTAGGTTTTCTTTAGTTTAGGTTTAGGTTTTTAACTTTTTAGGGTTTACGATTTAGGATTAATGTTTTAGGGTTTAGGGTTTAGGGTTTTAGGGTTTAAGGTTTAGGGTTTAGTGTTTAGTGTTTAGTGTTTAGAGGGTTTAGAGAGAGTTTAGTTTAGTTAGTTTAGGGTGGATTTAGGGTTTAGGGTAGTAGTTTTGGGTTAATGGAAGTTTAGGATTTTAGGGTTTGGGAGGGTAGGTTTAGGGTAGGTGGGTGGGTTTAGCATTTAGGGTTTAGGGTAGGTTTAGGTGGTTTTTTATTTAGGATTAGGTTTAGGGTGGTTTAGGATTTTAATTAAGTAAATAGGTAGGTTTAGGTTTATTTAGTTTAGTTTATTTATTTTTTATTTTATTTTATTTAGTTTATTTATTTTAGGTTTATTTATTTTAATTTAAGTTTTTATTTTATTTTTTAGGGTTTTGTTTAAGTTTAAGTTTTACAATATAATTTTGATTTTATTTTATTTTTAGGTTTTATTTTTTATTTTTAGGTTTAGGATTTAGGTTTCTATTTTATTTTTTAGGTTTTAATTAGTTTAGGTTTATGTTTTATGTTTTAGGGTTTAGGGTTTTTTTTTTATTTGGGTTTAGGTTTAGAGTTTTACAGTTTTGGGTTTAGGGTTTAGGGTTTAGGGTTTAGGATTTAGGGTTTATGGTTTAGGGTTTTAGGGTTTTAGGATTTAGGGTTTAGAGTTTAGGGTTTTCGATTTTAGGGTTTAGGGTTTTAATTTAGGTTTTATATTTAGGGTTTAGGGTTAGTTTTATGATTTTGATTTAGGGTTAGTGTTTTATTCTTTTTTTAAATTAAGAAAACTTTTTTATTTTTTTAATTTTTTATTTTAGGTTTTTTCTATTTTGGGTTTATTTATTTAGATTTTATTTTATTTTTTATTTCTCTTTTATTTTATTTATTTTATTTTATTTTTAATTTTTTTATTTGGGTTTTTTTATGTTTAGGTTCAAGTTTATGTTTATTTTTTAGTTTAATTTTATTTTTATTTTATTTTTTTGGTTTAAGTTTTAATTTTTATATTTTGGTTCAAGTTTAGGTTATTATTTTAATTTTTTAGGTTTAGGTTTTAGGTTTTTATTTTAGGTTTATTTTTTAGTTTTATTTTTTAGTTTAGGTTTAAGTTTTTTATTAGTTTATTTTATTTTATTTTGTTTAAGTTTAGGTTTAGTTTATTTATTTAGGTTTAGGTTTTTTTTTAGTTTAGGGTTTTGATTTTATTTTTTAATTTATTTTAGGTTTTATATTTTGGGTTTTAGGTTTAAGTTATTATTTATTTTTTTATTTTATTTTATTTTAGGTTTATTTTAATTTTTTTATGTTTGGGTTTTATTTTATTTAGGTTTTTATTTTAAGTTCATTTTATTTTTAGTTTAGCTTTATATATTTTATTTTAGTTTTATTTTTTTATTTTAAGTTAGGTTTAAGTTCATGTTTTATTTATTTATTATTATTATTATTATTATTATTATTATTTATTATTATTATTATTATTATTATTAGTGTTTATTATTTATTTTTATTTTATTTAATTTAGTTTTAGTTTTTAGTTTAGGTTTACTATTTAGTGTTTAGGGTTTAGGGTTTTAGGGTTTAAGGTTTAGGGTTTAGGGTGTAGGGTTTTAGGGTTTAGAGTTTAGGGTTGTAAGTTTAGGGTCTGGGATGTAAGGTTGTAGATTTAGGGTTTAGGGTTAAAGGTTATGGTTTTTTTTATTTTTTATTTTTATTTTTTATTTAGAGTCGCCTTAGATGGTTTGGCCAATAAAGCGTCTACCCCATACATTAGAGAGTAGATGCATTAGATTTGCCTTATGTTAAGAAAGGTAGAGGTAGACCTAAAAGACTAAGATAAAAAAATGATCTTAGTATACTGAATTAAAATGAGAGTTTGACATAACAGACAAATGGAGACCATGGATTGATGTACTACCACCAGTGATTAAGGCTTTGATTGTTGGATGTTTTTTTATTTATTTAGGGTTTGTATTTATGGTTTTTAGGATTTTGGGTTTAGAGTTTAGAGTTAGTTTTGGATTTAGGTGTGTTTATTTTAGTGTTTAGAGATTATTTTTAAATTAAGTAAATTGGTAGGTTTAGATTTATTTAGTTTATTATTTATTTATTCTAGTTTATTTTATTTTTTATTTTTATTTAGGTTTACTTTTTCTTTTTATTTCATTTAGTTTTTTTATTTTAGGTTTCTTTACTATAGGTTTATGTTTAGGGTTTAGTTAGGGTTTAGTGTTTAGAGTTTTGGGAAATAAATAAACTTAAATAAGTAGAAAATATACTAATTATACTAAATAAACCCAAACTTACTTGTTTACTTAATTTTTTTTTAAAAAAACCTTAAACCCTAAATCCTAAGCCCGAAACCCTAAACCCTAAACCTACAACTGTAAACCTACAATCATAAACTATAAATCCTAAACCCTAAACCCTAAACCCTAACCCTAAACCTTAAACCCTAAACCCTAAAAGCATAAACCCTAAAACCCTAAACCCAAAACTCTAAACACTAAACCCTAACTAAACCCTAAACATAAATAAACCTAAATAAACTCTAAATAAACCTAAACCTACACTTGAACTTAAAACTAAAAAAAATAAAAAAACTAAACTAAAATAAAATATATAAAAACCTAAGCTAAACTAAAAAATAAAATGAACTTAAAAATAAAAACCTAAATAAAATAAAACCCAAACATTAAAAATTTAAAATAAACCTAAAATAAAATAAAATAAAAAAATAAATAATAACTTAAACCTAAAAAACCCAAAATATAAAACCTAAAAATAAATTAAAAAATAAAATCAAAACCCTAAACTAAAAAAAAAAACCTAAACCTAAACCTAAAATAAACTAAACCTAAACCTAAACTTAAACAAAATAAAATAAAATAAACTAATAAAAAACTTAAACCTAAACTAAAAAATAAAACTAAAAAATAAACCTAAAATAAAAACCTAAAACCTAAACCTAAAAAATTAAAATAATAACCTAAACTTAAACCAAAATATAAAAAATTAAAACTTAAACCAAAAAAATAAAATAAAAATAAAATTAAACTAAAAAATAAACCTAAACTTGAACCTAAACATAAAAAATAAACTAAAATAAAAAATATAAACTAAACTAAATAAAACTAAAATAAATAAACTAAACTAAAAGAAATAAAAATAAACCAAAATAAAATAAATAAATAAACTAAAATAAAAAAATAAACTAAAATAAAAAAGTAAACTAAATAAAGTTAAACCTACCAGTTTTCTTAATTTAAAAAAAGAATAAAAACCATAACCCTAAATCGTAAATCATAAAACTAACCCTAAACCCTAAATATAAAACCCTAAATCGTAAACCCTAAACCCTAAACCCTAAAATCGAAAACCCTAAACTCTAAACCCTAAATCCTAAAACCCTAAAACCCTAAACCATAAACCCTAAATCCTAAACCCTAAACCCTAAACCCTAAACCCTAAAACCTATAGCCCTAAACTCTAAACCCCAAACCCCAAATAAACCTGAAACCCTAAACCCTAAACCCTAAAAACATAAAAACATAAACCTAAACTAATTAAAACCTAAAAAAATAAAATAGAAACCTAATCCTAAACCTAAAATAAAAAAATAAACAAAAACCTAAAAAGTAAAATAAAATCAAAATTATATTGAAAAATAAAACTTAAACTTAAACAAAAACTTAAACCTTAAAAAATAAAAAATAAAACTTAAATAAATAAACCTAAAATAAATAAACTAAACTAAATAAAAATAAAAATAAAAAAATAAAATAAACTAAACTAAATAAACCTAAACCTACCTATTTACTTAATTAAAAAAATCCTAAACTTTAAACCCTAAACCCTAAACCTTTAATCCTAAACCCTTAATCGTAAACCCTAAAACCAACCATCAACCCTAAAACTACCAGAAATGCTTATCCCTAAACTCACCCTCTAAACCTCCCTACCCTAAACCCTAAACCCAAACCTAATCTAACCACCAAATCATAAACTAACCTCTAAACTAAACTACCCTAATCCTACCTAACCTAACCCCACAACTCTAAACCTGACACTAAACCCTAAACACTACACTAAACCTAAACCTAAACCCTAAAACCCTAAACCCTAAACCTAAACATTAATCTCCTCAGAACCCAAGTTAAAAAACCTAAACTAAAGAAAACCTAAAAATAAAATAAATAAAAAACCTAAACCTAAATAAAATCTAAAAATAAAATAAAATGAAAACTAAACTAAAACCTAAACCTAAAAATATAATAAAATAAGAATAAAATAAATAAAACATAAACTAAACTAAAAATAAAATAAACCTAAGAATAAAAACCTAAAGAAAATAAAAACTAAATGTAAAATAAAAATAAAATAAACCTAAAATAAAAGCTAAATAAAAACCTAAACTTAAAAAATAAACCTAAAAGTAAAACCTAAAAATAATAAAAAAACCTAAACCCTAAACTAAAAAAACATAAACTAAAAAACAAACTAATAAATAAATTAAACTTAACCAAAAAAACCTTACTAATAAATTAACTAAAAATAAACTAAACTAATAAAACTAATTAAAACTAAACTAAACCTAAACTAATAACTAAAAATGAATTAATAAACCAATTAAACTAATAACTAACTAACTAATAATAATAAAACTACTAAACCCTAAACATAACTAACCTAATAAATAACTAACTATTAAGAATACTAAACCCAATAACTACACTAATAATAACTAAACTAACTAAACTAAAGCTAATAATTACTAAACTAAAACTAAATAACTAACTAAATAACTAATAAATAATTAATAATAATAACTAACTATTAACTAAAACTAATAAGCTAAAAAACTAACTAAACCTAATCATAAACTAACTAAATAATAATAATTAAAACTAATAATAAAACTAAAAATAATAAGAACTAAACTAATAAACTAATAATAAAATAAATTAAATAAAACTAATAACTAAACTAATAATAATAATAATAAACTAAAGTAATAATAAACTAAATAATAAATAAAACCTAAATAAATAAACTAAACCTAATAATCATAAATAGACATAATAAACTAACTAATAATAATAAACTAATAAAACTAACTAAACTAATAAACTAATAACTAATAATAATAAAAATTAAACTAAACTAAAAACTAATAACAACTAAAAACACTAAATAATAATAATAATAACTAATAATATAAAAACTAACTAAACTAAACTAATAATAATAATAAACTAAATAATAAATAATTAAAACTAAACTAAACTAAGTGCTAAACTAACTAAACTAATAAATAATAATAAACTAAATAAAAACTAATTAATAAAACTAATAATAACTAATTAATAATAACTAAACTAACTAAATAAATAACTAATAACTAAACTAAATAAAATTAATAAAATAATAATAATAATAACTAAAACTAATAATAATAATAATAATAATAATATAATAATAATAATAATAATAATAATAAACTAAATAAACTAAACACTAAACCCCTAAACATAAACTAATAAAACTAATAATAATAAACTAAACTAAACTAAAATAACTAATAACTAAACTAATAAAATTAATAATAATAAGTAAACAATAACAAAAAAAACTAATAAACTAATAATAAAACTAAACTAAAACTAACTAATAACTAACTAATAAAACCTAATAAACTAAAAAACTAAAAAACTAAAAACCTAATAATAACTAATAAAAACTAAAATTAATAATAAACTAAATAAAATTAGTAAAACTAAAACTAATATTAAATAACTAATAACATAAAACTAATAACTTATAAACTAATAAACAAATTAACTAAAAAAAACTAACTAATAAAACTAAACTAATTAATAAATAAACCTAAACTCTAATGAATAATAAACACTAAAACTAAACTAATAAACTAATAATAATAACTAATAATAAATAACTAAATAATTAATTAAAATTAAACCCTAAACTTACACTAATAAACCATTAAAACTAACTAATAAATAAACCTAATAATAACTAAACCTAATAAACTAACTAATAACTAATAATAAACTAATAATAAAACACCAAACTAAAAAATTAATATAATAACTAATAATAAACTAATAAACTAATAATTAAATAAAACAAAACTAACTAAATAACTAAATATATAAACCTAATAAATAAACTAATAATAATAATAAAACTAACTAAAATAACTAATAATAAAACTAAATAATAACCAACTAAATTAAATAATAATAATAAAACTAATAATTAACTAACTAATAAGTAAAGAAATAACTAAACCCTAACCCCTAACTAAATAAATAAACTAAATAATAATAATAAAACAAATAATAATAATAAACTAAAAAAACTAATGTAAAACAAAACTAATAATAAAGCAACTAGCTAAACTAATAATATTAATAATAAATAATAAAGAACTAATAATAAGTAATAAAAAATTAACCATAAACTAAACTAAAAACTAATAATAATAAACTAATAAACCTATAACTATACTTACTAACAAAAGTAATAAACTAAACTAATAATAACTAATAAATAAATTAACAAAACTAAATAAATAAAACTAAACCACTAAAACCAAACTAAAACCTAAATAATAATAAACCATAAACTAATAATAACAAACTAACTAAAACTAATAAACTAATAAATAAACTGACATAAAAAACTAACTAATAAAACTAAACTAATTAATAAATAAACCTAAACCCTAATAAATAATAAACACTAAAACTAAACTAATATAATTATAATAATAACCTGAATAAATAACTAAATAACTAACTAAAACTAAAACCCTAAACCTAAACTAATAAAATGAAAACTAACTAATAAATATACATAATAATAACTAAACCAAATAAACTAACTAACAACTAATAATAAACTAATAATAAAACACCTAACTAAAAATAATAATAATAACTAACTTATAGTAAACTAATAAACTAATAAAAATAAAACTAACTAAATAACTAAACAAAATAACTAAACTAATAAACTAATAAATAAAATAATAATAATAATAATAATAATAATAATAATAATAATAATAATAAAACTAAGTAACAATAACTAAACTAATAATAATAATAATAATAATAATAATAATAATAATAATAATAATAACTAGTAATTAATAACTAATTAATAAACTAATAATAAATAATAATTACTAATAATAAACTAACTAATAAATAACTAAATAACTAAACCCTAAACCATAACTAAATAAATAAACTAAATAATAATAAAACTAATAATAATAATAATAATAAAAAAAAAATGCTAATTTAAAATGAAACTAATAATAAAACTAAATAAACTAATAATAATAATAATAACAATAAATAACTAATAATAACTAGTAAAATAAACTAAACCATAAACTAAACTAAAAAAAGTAATAATAATAACGAATAAACCAAAACTCATAATTAAAGTAATAAAAGCTAATAAACTAAATAAACTAATAAATAAACTAAGAAAACTAAACTAATAAAACTAAACTAAGTAAAACTAACTAAAACCTAAATAATAATAAAACCATAAACTAATAATAATAATTAACTAAATTAAATAAATAACTAACTAACTAATAATAACTAAATTAACTAATAATAACTAATAAATAAACTAAACTAAATTAAACCCTAAGAACAAACTAACTACATAAACTAACTAAATAAACTAATAAACTAAACCTAAACCCCAAACTAACCTAAAATAATAATTACTAAAACTAAAACTAATAAAACTAAACTAATAACCTAACTAAACTAGCTAAACTAAACATAAAACTAATAATAAATAATAACCTAAAATTAATAAAACCTAATAATAACTAATAAACACTAAACCTAAAACCTAAACCCTAAAATTAAACTTAACCTCTTATTGAAATTTTGGGATCCCTCACATTCTTGGTAGTTTTTTAGTGCTTTTTCTCTTAGATTCCCTATAGATTGTCAGCCTTGGGCTGATCTCGACCTATTCTTATCATGACATTGGCTTCTCCAAATCCATGGGGTAAATCCCATGTGCCGATTGATCCTGCTAGGGCCTCAAAATTTTTTGGGTAATCCTACCTCTAAATTAGCTTTTACTAAATCTTTCAAAGAGGCTTTGGTAAGAATTCCTCCTCGAGCCTCATTTAAATTTGCTTCATTCAACTTTTAAAGGTACTAGCAATTATGATTTTAGATGAGGATATTGAAAAATTAGTGAGCCTTTTGCTTTTCTTTGCTCAAAGTTTTCATTTAAATGGCCAAAGATGGAAGATATCCGCTATTTTTCATAGCTTAAGTTTATGGTTCATTTTCTATTGGGTTGATAGATGCAAGGCATGTTCTGATTAAACATTCAAAAGACCTTGGCTATGGAAGAATTTTTTTAGGCATTCTTACTATGTTTTTAATTATCAAATGTGTATTTTGAATTAGCCGCCTATGTTTGATGTTAATGAAGAGTTACCAATTATTTCCATTTGGATTTCTTTACCTAACTAGTGGATTCATCTATTTAATCATCAAACTCTTTATGCTATTGGGTTAATTTTTGGTTGGCCTTTGTAAGTTGATCAAGCAACGGATGCTTCTTCTAGACTGTCTATTGCTACAATTCTTGTAGAGATTGATATTACTAAAAAATATCTGAAAGAAATTTGGTTGGGTTCATAATGCGGTTATTTTCAAAAAGTTGTTTTTGAAACTTTCCCATTTGTTGTAATCATTGTAAGATTCATGGGCATGAAATTTCTGAATGCTTTATTGCTCATCCCTCTCTTAGGAAGAAAATCACCAGTAAGAATTCAATTGTTGAAAAAACTGATGATTATCTCAAGGTGGATAAAGGAAAATCTGCTTTTCAAAATTCTAATGTTTTGCAAAACTAGATTTTCAAATCTTCTAAAAAAGTTATACCTATTAATGATTTGTCTAATCGGAAGGTAATTTTGATGTTTCTCAAAATGTTTTAACTAATAATCATGCTCTAAGTGTTTCTTGATGATTACGTTAAATGGAAGATGTTAGAGGTTGTGGTTAATGATTCTAATGGTTTGGATGTTGTGCATAAGTCCGTTCATGATGATGGTTTGAATATTATTGATGCTAACACTATTTCTTCCAATCAGTTGGATGTTGTTTCTCTTTCTCCTATGTTTTCTTTAGATCATGGTAAAGAGACTATTTCTTTTCCTTCTTTGATTGAGAATGGTGGTGAAAATAATGTTCATATTTCATATTTTAACTTATGGTCTTGTTAATATTTATGTATTAAAAAAATTAGATTTAGATAATAATTCTCTCATTGTGAATAATTCTATTTTGAGCAAAATGATGGTTTTTCTATAGTAATTCTGTTCTGAAGATATTATAATCTTTAATTTGAAGATTGTGAAAATCCTTCTACTTCTTGAAATGAAGATAGGAGGATACTCTTTTTTGGAAGGTGAAAATATTAATAATTTTCTCATAAAACTTACGATTATGAAATGCATATTATTTCTGATTTTCCTTTGTCTAATGTTGTGGATGATTTTGAATGCTTTTCTTTGAAATTGATAGCTTCCGCTGATCCCCATGACTTTTGTAACAATACTGATTCATTTTTGGATGGAAACTTTTTGGAGAAAGGGCATGGTTATAAAACTATTTACAAGAAGAAAAAGAAAAAAAGTGTTCAGATTTATGCCCTTCCTCACTTGCCGAGGTATACTCGTTCCAAAGCTTCTTGGAAATAATCTCTCTTGTCCTTAGGAGGTTTTTACATTTGGCTAGTTTTTTCTCTGTTGGTTGAGCTTTTTCTATGTGTTTTCTTGCAAGCTGGAGTATTGGCTTCTTGGCTAATTTTCCTCCTTCTGGCTTGGTGTTTCTAGCTTCGTGTTTGCTAGGTTTTTTTTATGCCCTTTGGTTGGTTGGTCTTGTGTAGTTGGCTTTCTTTCTATTGGCTTGCCTTTCTTTGGTTGGTGCTTCATCTCTCTTTGTTGGTGGTAGGTTAGGCTTTTTTTTCTTGGCGTGTGGTTTGTCCATTGGTTGGTTGTTTCTCTAGTTATTTATTTTAGCATTTGCTGGCCTTCTTTTCTTTTTTTTTTCTGTTGGTTGGTTTGGTTCTCTTGCTCTTTCCTGGGCTATTTTTCTTGGGTGCTTTGTTGTGTGGCTACTCTGTTGGCTGTTTCTTTTCCTTTGGTTGGTGCCTTGGTGGCTTTGGATTGGTGTTGTTGGGGATCTATTGGCTTGGTGCCTTGTTGGCTTTGGATTGGTGTTATTGTGGCTATGTTGGCTTTGTATTTAAGGGCTCTATTTTTTTTTTTTTGGGTTGTGAGCTTCTATTCTCCCTCTTTTTATAAAGGTGTTCATATTTGGTTTTGTCGATTTCCTTATGTTAATTTTATCTATTGGTCTCCTCTCTCCTTCTATTTCCTTAGCTTCACTTTTTCTTTAGCTGGGTGACGATTATAGGTTTGTATTTTTCTTTGGCTGGGATGGCTAGGATGGTATGATGGATTATTTCCTTGATGTTTTTGTGGCTGGTGACTTTTCCTATTTGTATCCCTTCTTTGAAGCTGGATACACTTAGGATTTATTGCCCCTCATTATTGTGATTATCCTTGTTTCCTCATATCTGAGCCTGAGTTTTTTTTCTCTTTATGTTTTTTTTATCTCCTCCTGGCTGAGATTTCTTCCAGGTTGCAGGTTTTCTTTTTCAGTCGGTATCTTCTTCTTCTTGGAGGGAGCTAGTCTTACTGAGGGTCTCTTTTTTCTTAGATGGATGGAGTTGTCTTCAGTTGCAGGTTGCAGGTTTCCTTTTCTTATGGATCTTCGTCTCTTTGGAGGTTCTTTTGGAGCTTCATGGATTCTTCCCCTTTGTTGCCTTTTGCTTGGCTTTTTTAGTTTTGTCTTTTTTTTCTATATTGCTCTTTGATGTATTAGTTGAGGGACTAAACTCTTTAGGATTCTCCTATAGCTCATTTGAGCAAAAGTTTTTTTAAAAAATTTTTGAGTTTAATCTCTAATATGATCTACTTGTACCTATTTTACTAAGTAATAAATTCTTTTTAGTTAAACAAAACCCTAAACCCTAAACCCTAAAGCTAAACACTAAACCCAACCCTAAACCTTAACCCAAAACCTAAAACCCTAAACCCTAAACCCTAAACCCTAAACCTAAACCCTAAACCCTAAAACTATATCCAAAAAACCTAAACTAAATAAAACCTAAAAATAAAAAAATAAAAAACCTAAACCTAAATAAAATAATAAAATAAAATAAAATAAATCTAAACTAAAATCTAAACTAAATAAAATAAAATAAAAATAAACTAAAATAAAATAAATAAAACCTAAACTAAATAAAAATAAAATAAAATAAGGTGAAGAATAAAACCTATAAAAATAAAATAAGCAAAAAATTAAAATAAAATTAACCAAAATAAAAAAAAACCTAAACTTAAAAATAAACCTAAAAACACAACCTAAGAAAACTTGAACCCTAAACTAAAAAAAACTAATCATACAATAAATATAAAATAAACTAAATAAAATAAACATAAACCTAAACTAAAATAAACTAAACTTAAATAAATAAAACCTAAACCTAAACTAAAAAATTAAACCTAAAAATAAACCTAAAATAAAAACCTAAAACTTAAACCTAAAAAAATAAAATAAAACCATAAACCTAAACATAAAAATAAAAAATAAAACCTAAACCTAAAAAATAAACTACAAATAAAACTCAACTAAAAGATAAACATAAATCTAAAAATAAAGTAAAATAAAATCCTAAACTAAAATAAATAAACTAAATTAAATAAACCTAAACCTACCAGGTTTATAATTTAAAATAACCCTAAACCCTAAACCCTAAACCTACAACACTAAACATACAACCCTAAACCTTAAAAAACCCTAAACCCTAAACTAAAATCTAAACCCTAAACCTTAAACCTTAAACCCTAAACTACAAAACCTAAACCTTAAACTCAAACCCTAAACCCTAACCCTAAACCATAAACCCTAAAAGCATAAACCCTAAAACCCTAAACCCTAAACCCTAAAAGCATTAACCCTAAAACCCTAAACCCTAAACCCCGGTTGAGCTGATTTTTATGAAAGGTGATCTTAAAGAAGTCAGTGAAGAGGTTACGAAATACAAAGTTGGTGCTCCTGCCCGTGTTGGTCTTGTTGCACCGATTGATCTTTGTGGTTCCTCCAGGCAACACTAGTCTAGATCCTTCATAGACTTCTTTCTTCCAGGTTCTCAACATCCCAACTAAGATCAACAAGGGTATTGTTGAAATTATCACCGATCTAACTAAAAATGTGATAAGGTAGGATCCTTAGAGGTTGATGGGCTTGTCATCCGTCGTATGATGATGCTTTGGTGTTGATGAGGTGCTTGACCTCACTTAAGGTGATCTCATTGAGAAGTTTTGTGCCTTTCCATGATCACATCTCTCTCACTATCCCTCTCTTATCCCACCCTTCCTGTAGCACCCCACATGTTTATCAACAGTTACAAGAATGTCCTCGCCATCACGATTGCCACTGATTATACATACCCACAGGTCGAGAAGGTGAAGGAGTATTTGAAGGATCCTAGTAAATTTGTTATGGCTATGATGCTTCTACTACTCTGCTATTCCTGCAATGGAAGATAAGAAGGAAGAGCCTGCTGAGGAATTGATGATGATATGGGTTCCAGCTTATTTGACTAAGCTTTGTTGGCCTTCTATAAAATCAAATTTTATTATCTCAGGGAGTTAAATCATTTTATGAAACATTATTTTTGTGAATTTTTTAATTGGATTTTATTTTATCCTATTTTATTAGTTGTTAGACGATAATGTCTTATTTGATTTGGCAATTTCTTATTTATTATGAAATCATTTGAGTTAAAAAAATCCTAAACCATAAACCCTAATCATAAACCCTAAACCCTAAACCCCAAACCCTAAACCTAAACCTAAAGTAACTAAATAAATTATAAAAAATAAACCTAAATCCTAAAACCTAATTAAACTAAACCTAAACCTAAGCCCTAAGAATGGGTAGAACCTTGACGGTAAAAAAATCATCATCAACTAGACTCAGTATACATCTGGAGGTGGAGGTGAAGGCGGAGGCAGTGATTATCGCAGTGGTGGAAGGGGATCTAGAGGTATTAGTGGATATGGAGGTGGTGGTTATGGAAGAGGGAGGAACGACGGAGGTTACAGTTGTTGTGGTGGCGGGATGGGGGGATATGATGGTGGATCCTACTACTTGAGAGGCCATGGTGGTTCGATGGGAACTGGAGAAAGCGAAGAACTCGATCTACATCTTATGGAACTATGTCTTTATAATAGAGATGGCTCCAATTATCTAGGTTTTTTGATTTTCTCTATGCGTGCTCATTTTGATCTATGTTGTGCCTCGAGAGAACTTGGTTTGTTACATTGTTGATGAAATTGAAAAGAAGAAATGTTGAATTAGAATTTGTTCTCTATTAAAATAAAAAACAAAAACTCTAAACCTAAACTAGAACCTAAACCCTTAACCTAAAACCTAAACCCTAAACCCTAAACCCTAAAAATAAAATATAAAAAATTCTAACCTTAAACCTTAAAGCCTAAAACTAACCTAAACCATAAATCCTAAATCCTAAACCTACAACCCAAAACCCAAAATCCTAAAATCCTAAACCCCAAACCCAAAATCATAAACCCTTAAACCCTAAACCCTAAACCCTAACCCTAAACCCTAAAAGCATAAACCCTAAAACCCTAAACCTTAAACCCTAAACCATAAACCCTAAACCCTAAACCTTAAACCCTAACCCTAAACTAAATAATTGAGCGCCTATGGAATTTACCACTAATCGAATTACCTTGAGTGAGAGAGGTGCGTGCTGATGAAAAGTTTTATCAGTGATCAATCGACTAAGAACTTCCATTAACCAACCATGGATAGGATGAAAAAGTTCCTGCCAGATTGGGTTGCCTTTGGCAAACAGACACACTTTCCCACTACCCTATAGTTTGACCCTAAATCGACCACACTCTCATTTTGTCAAACAACTATCTCACCAGATTTTGTAACGAGAAGTATAAGACTATTGATTAATCAGCCTAGGCCAAATGTAACTTTTCTATCGGGTTCTATTGGATCATCATAACTACTAGTAACAAAGATTATGTTATTAGAGAACCAAATACTCTCAATATTTGACAGTGTCATACAGGAATCATGGTCATCAATGCAATGCTTCCACTAGTAAAGTGGCCATGCACTAAGTTACCATGATAATCCCGACACGTCCACCCCTCAAGAGGATTCTTGTAGGTGTTTGGAGTGGAGTTCCAAATCGGTTGAAACTAAAAAAAATTGAGTTGAAGGGGGATTTGAGTGTCAGATGGGACATAAGCTAGGAGGTTGGAGGAAGCCCTAGTCATTAATTTGATGGTGGTTTCCCTACATACTTCACTAGGATTGTAATTTCAAGATCGTGGTTGGGAGACTTTATTTCACCTTTGGCAAGACTTTTTAACCTTCAATAAAGAGCACATGCTAAGTACCAATTTGACAATTCTAGGTTGGTTCTCCTTCTTAGGATCTTTTGATATTAAGGAGGAACTAAATGCGGTATGCCATCTTCTGTCAAAGAGACATAAGTTATTGTCTGGCTCCTAAAGCTGAATGAATACGAAGAATCTCTCACATCCATTAGACAACCTACCAAAGATTGTGTACCTTCTAAGGAACTACGTAAGTTTCGCATGCCTAAATGCTCTCTAAGTTGAAATAGTTCAATCATAGGTGTTCTTTTCTTCACTTTCATTGAAGATAGGTAAACAACAGAGCTCACCCAACCTAGAGCTCTAAAAGAGCTTTAGATTTTGGGAAGGGAGGCACCTGAGCATGACTCAGGTTGTTCATTGACATGAAAGAGTTTATATTGTGTGAAGACTTTGATGGAATCAATTGAGGCAAGGTGTAACAACAAAACATTTAGTTTCCTTGAGAAATATATTGTTATCATAATAGCTAATTACTTAGCTTCTGACCCAGATACGCTGGAGAGTGATGAAAGGTAAGGTGAGTTCTTTTCTTCTAAATCTCGGACAACAGCTACCTTCAGTAGGAGAGTCTTGAAAGACATCTGCAACCATGCAAGAACTATAAAACTATCCTTGGGAATGAATGAGCATCTCCTCTAGCTTAACACCATCACACCACCTATGTTTCAAGAACAAAATCTTGATTTCATCTCCAAGACTCAAATATGAGACAGGTCAGATAATATATGTAGGTTACAAGATGCCTCTCCATAAAGAGGAAATGTTAGAGCAACTCTTAGGGGTAATGTCCCATACTCTCTCTCTCTCTCTCTCTCTCTCTCTCTCTCTCTCTCCTATAGTACTTCTGCTAGATAACATGTGTCCATAGTCCCTCCTCTTGAGCTGCAAGCTTCTGTAGCCACTTACATAGTAAGGCCAAGTTGAAATCACTTTAGTTTTCATAGTGTAGGGTGGTGAAAAACTTCTTCTTTGAAAGGCTTCAAGATTGTTAATACACGTGAGAGTCTTGGGTTTAGTCCCAATTAAAAATATGTTGGTGTATAAAAACTACAAGTTATCCCTCACCCATAGTGAAGCTTTTGGGTTTCAAATGGGTTTGACCATTGGTGTATGAGGTTGTTCCACTTGATCCTCCCCAACAAGTGGTATGAGCCTAATGAACAATTCAATGATGACAAAGTACGAGATTGAGAAATTTGTTGGTCAAAGTGCTTTGGGCTTTGGAGAACCAAGATGCAAGGTGTGTTAGTTCAGTAGGGACTAGCGAAGGCACTCAGTGGTATTGAAGATGCTTGAGACTCGAGTGAAAAGAGAAGGAGGAGATGAATGAAAAGCTCTCTCATTGATCTAGCTATGTTTGGGATGAGGTCTTGGAGGAAACAAGCACTAAGGGTTGTGGCTCAAGCTAGAGTCTTTGTAGATGACCAAAAGCCTCGCTGGATCCTAAGCAGAGATTGTACTTACTTCACATGCAAGAAGCCATGATGTCACATTTGAATTAATTGAATTAATAATTTTAGGAATATAGATGTGATGGTTGATGATGAGGATCAAGCTTTATTGTTATTATGCTCTTTACCTCCCTATTTTAAACACTTTCGTGACACCATTTTGTATGGTAGGGATACCATTAGATTCTTTTTTTTGTTCAAAATTCACTTCTTTTTAAGGATGTGATAGCTAAGCTTGAGGGTGTAGGAGATGATAAGTAGGCGATTGTTGGTTAAGGGAGACCTATTGAAAGGGGTCTAACTCTAAGCATGGTAGAAGCAAGTCTCATGGCAGGTACAAGAATGCTAAAATATGAAGAGATTTTATGTCTCGCTTGGACAAGCATTTGATATTCTATCCACATAAGATAGGGATGCTCACATGTATACTTCCTATTATATCTTTTTAGAATATGGAGAAATTTTTATTTCACTAAATTCTATTAGAGATGCTAATACTATATCACACCAGCGATTGAAGTTATGGAGGAATAATCCATATAGTACTAGGGACTCTAATGTACTAGGTAAAACATATAGTGAGAACTATTAGTAGGAAAAGTCTTATTGGAAGCCTTTAGTATCTCCTATTTTAGAATGTCAGAAGGTCATAATTCTACTTCATAATAGACTTTACAAAGGGTAGACTTATGGTCTCATCTCGAAAATGAAATGGGACTTAGAGGAATAATATAGCTTGCATGAAGTGTTTCACTTTGGATGAATAGTTGAATTCTTCTTACATTATAGATAACCGCTTCTTCTTCTTTTATGTTTATTAATTGGTTTCCCTATTTGGTGGGATTATCTTGCTTGATAAAGTCATAATAGAAATTCATGAAATGCAAGCTTTATTCATCCATGAAAAGTTCTTTTTATTAAACATAATCAATGCATGATTTCTCCATTGATGAATTCTAGAGTCTTTAGTCAATTATTAGAGCATTTTCAATCATCATGAGTTCAAACTGAACAAGTGCTACATCTAGATTTTGACCCAACCTAAAGACTTTCTTCATGATATGATTCGTGATGAGCAACAACCAGTGGATCATACGATGAGAGTTAAGGCACTTGCTATACATACTTATGGGTGCTATTATCTTATCTTTCTCTTTTAATGAAGCAGTAATACCAATGTTTATGGGATAGGAGGAAGAATAGAGCAAGAAGAGGGGGTGTGGCTACTGGCAAAGATAATAATGAATGTAGGAAAGAGTAGATGTAGTTGTTCAAGGGTTGTCTTGTCTATCACTTTACAAGTTTGCTTCAAGAATGGAAAAGTCTTTCAAAGTAAGTGAGTGATCTCATCGAAATGAACAATACCTCTTAAAATAGTAGCTTAGCTATTTAGTAGCAGTTCCTAGTAAAAGTAGGAACTAGTAGTAAACAACTAAAAATTCTTAGTTTGTTCTTAAAATATTACTTGACTACTAATAAGTCTTATATCTATAGTAGCATCAAGTAAATACTAATAGTAGTAATAACATTAGTTAGTATTTTATGGCTATCAATTCAATCTTTCAATAATAGTAGCAGTAATAGCATCAAGTCAAGTACATAAAACTACTTAAACTACTTTCAAAAATAGTTACTTCACAGTAAAAGAAACTATATAAGGCATAGCTAAAAGCGTCTAAAGAGAAAGCACAATATGTAGGTTACGAGAAGTTCTTGTAAACCGACTTGGGTCCTCACAAACTTTCTTTCGTCAAGAATAAAATGGGTCAATGCTCTAGGTCTTATATTCACAAGTCAACTAATGATGGTTGACTCACCTTTCTTTGAGAAGGGCTCTTCCTAAGTAGAAAATTTATTATAGAAAGCTCATGGTTGCACCTTATTTAGGAGGTTTCTAATGACTGTGTTCCTTGAAAAGAACAAGTAAGCCATAGTTGACAAGAGAAGCTGCTCAGTTTGATAGCCCTAGTGTATGCACTCAAGTCAAGCAAAGTAGACAACACATGTAACCAAGCATACCACCAGAGGTTAAGGGTTCATCGTGAATGGAGTTAGTCCCATTTCAAATGCCTAATTTTAGAATAGCACCATCCAAATCTAGAGTACATGTCCCTATGGGCTCGAGGCAAGACAAGCAACTCGCTTCCTTCATCTCATTACAATAAAGGATAAGACCTCTGTCTTCAACTTTGATTAGTTCCAAGGGTGAGGAAGAAGTGGGTAGCTATTGGAGCTTTTCTATCAAGATAGCCTTTCGGTTAGGCCTGGTAGAGTAAATGCCAGTGAAAGCAATGAATGCTTTGGGGGTGGCACAAAAGGAGAGGGCACCAAAATAGATTCCATTAAAAAGGAATAAGCCCTAGCATCCACTCTTTTACTCATTCAAGAAGGCGGTGAACAAGGTTTTTCTCTGGGTGAGGGAATGAAACCAACCTTGACTACTTTTGGGTTGCATCAATCACAATTGAAGCATTTTTTATGGGAGCTCTAGAATAAAAAGTAAGATGATGGTGATGGACTCAGGGTTAGAATGGAATTGCGTGTCTAATAGAAATTCGTAGTGAAGTCGAAAAATAAATAAGGAAATTGAGACTTATTCTGAAGTCGAGGATGTAGTTCCTTTTCTAGCAAAGGAAAATTTTCATTATCAATAGCACAGTCAGAATAAAGAAAGAAGCTGGTTGGTTTTAGTGAGCGGTAGGTGTAGAAAAAGCTTATTCTAAAAAAAAGGTTGACTTGAACTTGGTTAAGTGAAAGTATGATCGATGATTTCTCACTATCAATGCAACCTGACTGATTCATTTTTCTCTAGGAGGTTTTGAAAGAAGAAACCTAACTTTCTTTTCATCTAGTGCCTCTCATTTTTCTTCAATTAAAAAGATTATGATAGATTTATAACATCATTCTTCCAATCCCGTCTTATGATGGTGCTCCTTTAGCATGTAATAAGGCCTATGATGCCCGGTGGGGCTATTTCAAACTTCGTCTAGTTCAACTCTAGCAATTCTTATTTCCATTTCCTCCTTTATCTAGAGTAATTTGAGCTTTCAAGCTTGGGCGTTCCTTATTTGTTTATCAACCATCCATTTTCCATTTTTGATATTATCTCCGACAATTTTAGAATCAAACTTTCTTTCATTGCCTCATGGGCTGCACTTTCCAATTTGATCTAAGTCAAAGAGTTGGGCTCTTCGTCTCTCTGTTGTTGGAAGCATATAGAGAGTCAAGGTGGAAAAATATTACATAGATGACACAGATTGTGGTGGCTTGAAGAATTATTCTTTGTTCGAATTCATTTCAGAGGATGCATGGTTGATAAGAGAGTCTGACCGAGTAGAGACTCTGAGATTGATGTGTTTGATGTCCCCTCACCGAAAGAGACCATCACATGGGTGGGGTGAAGTCCTCGCCTATGAGCTGTGCTTGTAAAGCAAAGCCAACTTTCAATTTCAAGGAAAGCCCTACTGCGTAGGAGTAGCCGAACCCTTTGAGAGCAAAGGATAGGGCTCGACCACCCAGAGAGTACCCAACCTTTTCAAGTTAGGCATAAAGAAAGCCATCAAGTTTCATTTTTTTATTTACATGTATTTTTTCGATAGCTTTCTTTCCTAAGCCTAATCATGCTTTTCACATGCAAGTTGATGCTTCTATGTCAAAGGAAAGTCAAGAAAATCCCACTCATGAATAAAGTTGATTCTTCTCTCTCATGTCATGGAAAGAGTATATGCCGATAGTCGCTCAAATCAATCTTTATCTCATCTTCCTCTTTCAATTGTGTAGTGAAGTTCCTTGTGGTCAAACCTAGTTCTACATTCTAGTAGATTGCTTGTTCTTTCACCGATCACTTCAAAAGTTGGGGTTTCCTCTTCCTCTTTCAAAATAGGCGAATATAAGTAAGCTGACATATCTCAAATTGCTTGTAATTTATAATGTGGGGGAGAAAGGTTAGGGTAAAAGCATGACTAGAAAGATAAAGCAAGACACTCACTTCCACAATGAGAACAAACTTGGAACCATGATCATGGCACCGATTTATGCACGGGTCATGGGAGACCTATTCAATGGTATGATTGCGGTGAGCCAAAACTTCCTATCTCGATTGGAACTTGATTGACTTGTATGAGTGGAGCTTGTAGACCAAACCTACCAGTACTAAAGAAGTGAAGGGCATTAACAAAACTCAAACCTTATATAAGCTTTCCTCTCACTTTGCTCGAGCCTCTCTCCTCTCCTTTCAGTCTCACTACTTGAGGACTAGGAGAAATGGGTTTACCAAAGATTTAATTGAGTCGATTGATAGATCACAGTTATGTAACACATGGGTGAAGCACTAAAGCACTTCACTTGATCTAGATCTTCCCAACCGTAACTTATCTATCAATTGAGTAACTTCATCCCATTTCCTCTCATTAAATGGAAAGCTAGTTCTTTAGTTAAGAAAAAGTAGAATCTTGATCAGTCTTATGAGAATAGTTCAGGCTCAAAGGAGGCTTCATCTCTCAAGATTCTTGTAGATGGTGTAAGTGAGAGCAACTACGGTCGAGGTCACTTGTCTTTTTTTTGGAAGAAGTGGGGTGGCGGGGGTAATCCTGGATGTTAGCCCAATTACTTGACTATTCAGGTGATACATACAACTAGTCAAGATTGTTCTTAAAATAGAAAAAAACATGGTCTTATTACCATCATAGAACATGTGCCTTGAATTGACATATCATTCTTAGAAGTAGTTTACAAGAAGAACATTCAGCATATAAAAGAGTTGTATTCTTGTAATTTTTATGATGTTCATTCCTTTCTCTTTATTCGTGATAGAAGGCCTCTAATTCATGTTTGCATTGGATTCTTTTTATATCATTATTAATAGAGAAAAGAATTCCTAATTTTATTGTGTCCTTATAGATCCAATATACTTTAGTCCCTTTTTTTTCTTGCTTTGAGATCCGCTCTTCTTTCTTACTTTATGTTACTTGTAGCTCTATCTTTTGAAAAAAATACATTCTAACCAGGATGTCCTATTCACTCAATTCACTCAAATGTGTAAAAAGACTCAAACATGAGTGATTGAATTAATTCATTTATATGAACTCTATTTCTTTTTTATCTTTGGCTAAGTCTGACCTCTTCAAGTGAATTTTCTTCTTTCTGTTCAATTCCACTTACATTAAGCTACTTTCAAAGGAAAAAAGAGAATATCCAAATTCTTATTAACTAGTTCAAACAAACACCTCCGTAGAACATGTGGGGTGGTCTTCGAGCTAGGGAGTGGTTCATCAGGTCAGAGAAAAGGTAAGGGATTTCCTAGTTGAAGGACTCTTGACTTCACACCTCATTAGTTTGAGTTTGAGTAAGTAGGGTTAGGTAAAAGGAATGTAGATGAGCTTAAAAAGCATTTGTAGTTTCACTCATATTCATGAGTTCTTTTCTGTCAGAGGAGAAAGACTCGACCTCTAGGAGAGGAGAAAGTGAGACACAATGGAATTTTGTTTGGATCAATCCATTTGCCTGGTTTTTCTTTTGATGATGCTCTCACGGGTAGACTGGGATTCTTCCTTCCTTCTTTTATGAAATAGATGAAAGTAGGGACTTCGTGAATGATGGTCTGTCTATGCATGTAGGTCTTCTTTCTCCTTACATTCTTGACTAGGTTCACATTAGTCCACCAGCCAGACATAGGTGGGCTGCCAGATGACAAGCTAGAAGTGGAGCTTATTGATGCATCAGATCGTCACAATAGACATGCATGACTTTTTGGATGCTGGTCTCCTAGCATTGTAGAGTACTTTGTTAACATGAGATCGGGTTGGCTGTGCTACTGCTTTGGTCATTCGGTGGCCTTAGAGGGATACCATCCTAATAGAGTAGCTCAACAGTTTGGGTTTTCTCAGGTGAGTTCATAAGATAAGCAGCCTTTCATCCCTAGGGTGGAAAATTGATGACAGCTGGGCCCAGTCCCTTTTGAGACTCATTTGTATGCCACCTCGATGATGTGGGGGCACCTACTGAGATTTGGCATGGGTTCTAGATTTTGAATGGTTCCACCAGATAGTCGCATAGGGGTTGGGTATGTTAGGTTGACTTGGTTGCGGCTGTCTTATGTTGCTCTTCCTACCACCAACGAGGTATGAGTGGCAAGTGAGGGAGTTGGGGCTTCTTTAAAGGTCCCAGAGCTATCGATGGTGAGGACCTATGATAGTGTTTTTTGACTTTGATGCATGTCATAGCTATAGCTTTTCCATTTCATCAACTTTAGCTTTCCTTATAGCGACTTGTTTCTTTGACATTGTAACCACCTGGCTAGAGATGTGGCAAGAGAGCCACGATGCTTCCCATCGAGAGGTTACTCTCGTCACATCTCTAGAAGCAATGAGTCTATGGTAGAGTTGTTGATATGACAGATTAACCGACTTGTTGCTTTTGACTTTGATGCAAAGAGAGCACTCATTGCTTCCCATCGAGAGGTGCCTTCTTTATTAGGTTGTCATATCAGATAGCACCATGAGGAGCCATGGTATGCTTCATTGGATTGGAGTGCCAATCTATCATACCATCGACTTCTCACACCTAGAGAGGAAGAAGAGCCACGACTTCCCCTGCTTTGGTGGGAGTACCCTCTTTGGTTCTTTGCCCTTCCATGCATTTCCCCTCTGTGAGTCCAAACTTGGGTACCTCACCTCACATATCATTCTTTCTCCGGTGGTGAGTCCCATCTACTAGCTAAGAGAGACATCAGAGTTGGAGGTATGCGATGGTGGAAGATGCTTGGCTTGAAGACTTATTGAGTCGATATAAGTTGTCGTCTATTTCCTTCAACTTGTTGATGATAGAATCTCTAGTTTGACCACGAGTCTTGAGTGAACTACGGGATGACTGAGAATGACCCCAAAACTATGTGTTTTGTATATCTATTCGAAAGATTTTTTTCTATTATAGAGAAAGCTAATGGATACTTATGGTATTGATCACGAGATAGATAGGTGTAGTGTCTTGGATGACATCTACTCAATGTTCTTGCTACGCACCTTTACTATGCTCCAATGAATCATCTACCGCAACTTTTAATAGAGAACTCAAAAGCATGGCTACAATACACGCTAAAGCAAGTAACATGGTCTTGATATCCATCATTGATAGAATCTATTGCTTTCATCCGAAGCTTAGCAACAACTTTCCCAACTAGTGGTTGGTAAACTCTGTTCACAGTGTTAAGAGGAAGATTTAAATATTAAAATGAGAATGCTGCCACATCCATTCCCAGAAGACTAGCAATGTTCTCATGTTTTCCTCCTTTGGAGAAGTATAAATTGCTCTTGTTCTAGTTTGTTGCAAGCCCTGTCCTTTCTTTCATGGAAATTAGAGTTTCAACTTAGTTCAGTCAGTTCTTTTTCTCCTGCTAATGCTAACTGGCCATTTTCAAATGCACTAGCGGTTCTCTTACCCAAACAAAGACTTTCTTGTCTTACTTGCTGACTTCCAAGAAATGAGAGATTTCTTCAAAGAAAGCCTATTCCTAGACATCATACTAAATCACAAAAAATGAGGAATTCATTCCAAAACTAGAGTGGATTCCACCAACGAGAAAAGCTGGAGCCATTATATTGACACCAATAGAATAAATCGAATGACATAACTCGCAATAATCATTCCGCCTTCCCAACCAACAAAGGTTGAGCAATGCTAATCACTGAGAAATGTCAAGATTGTGACCTTCAGGAAAAGCACATCATAGTTATTCTCACCTAGGCCAATGGGAAATATAAAGACTCTCTCATTGAAAGAGAGAGTTTAAGAAAACTCTTTTCTTTAGAGCATTGAGGAGAAAACACTCTTACGACTTACCTTTCTTTGTGTTGTGAAGCTAATGACAATTTTATTTTTTTGCTTTTCATTTTAGTTTCACTCACTTTTTCTTTGATGAGCAGATCCCATAAATAAACAAGCAACCTACTCAAGCCATACCTTTTTTATTGATAAATCAAGCCATGATCGATTAGATAGGTGAAACCCTCTTCATTTCCCTTTTTACACCCAAAAAGTATAAGTACCCTTAAAAGGTATAATCAATCAAGAGGTACCTTTCACTCAATTTTCATTTCTCTTTTTTTTTTATAGTAGAATGAGGAATTCACTTTGACTAATCATCCCACAACGCATACTGAAAAGGAGGGTAAGGGTACCTACTCTCAAAAGACACAAAAGAAGAATACCCAGAAGCGGACACGAGAGGAGATGCAAGGCTACCAGTTGGATAAAAAAGCATATTCCCTTCTCTTTGAACTAAGCCTAGCTTCCCGATAAAGG